>VZRE01015663.1:137719-269074 GCA_013396775.1 Cephalopterus ornatus | reverse complement strand
TTTTTTTTTTTTTTTTTTTTGAAAATGATGAATTGCCTAAAGAAGAATTTTGCAAGAATACACTGACTTTGGCAGAGGTGTAATTGGAAAGGTTTCTTCAGAACATGATGGAATTTTTATTCAGAGCCACACACAGAGCAACTAACATCCTTATATCTCCCATTTACTCAAAGGGTGCTCTGACATGTCAGCCTCTTAATCCCTGTGTAAGTGCCTTACTCATTTACCGCACCTTGTCTTCTTCTTATGTAATTATTTGAGTGCTCTTGTTTCCTATTCTACAGTAGGATTAAATCTCCCAGGTAGGGAAAAGCACCTTTTACCTACTGCTACTTCAGTGGGCTGTACAAGACCTTCTAGTCAGCTAGAAACCTCAAATCCCAGCTTTTTTAGGGCATACCCAGTAAGCCCATGGAGTACAGTAAGCTTGGCTTACAAGCTCACCGTATTTGCTTCAACACCACAACATCATTTCCTTTGCGCTCTAAGCATCATAGAGCCAGTTCTTTAGGTTCCCAGTATGCTGTTGCAACGAAGAATGGGAATTCTGGCCTACAATCAATGTTTTTCTCATGAAAAGTGCTAAGGGATCATTAAGGTCCACGCAGACCAGACAAAACTCCCATTTTTAAAGCTTCATCTGAAACACCCACCCACTGTGAAGTGAATAGGACTGAATTTATCTTGAGTAAGATAAAGGCTGAGTCAGCCCAGCTGGGAATTGGACCTGTGGTTAGAGAAAAGTTAGGCACACCACATTTGAAGGTTAAACCACTGAGACATCCCCATGAGCTAAGGTAAACATACCATCATTTACTCTTCCTATCTTTTGCTGGCCAAGCTATGTATTATGTGCATAGCAAAATATGCATATAACTCAACTGCTAGAACAAACATGGGAGACTTGGAAAAAACCAAAGTACACTCTAGCTGGCTACATGTACAGAAGAAGTGCATCCATATTCTCATAAAAGGCAAAGTAATGCTTTCCTAGAAGGGTCTTCCGCCTCCACCACAGATTGAGTCTGAGCCTCTGCCCCAAACCCACTCTTTGGTTAGAGCAGATTCCTTTCAGCTCCACAATGCCACAGCATAATGCAAGCTTCTTGATCTGAACCCTCTGATGAGGAAGACAAATAAGGGGTGGGAAGATTGTTCTGAAGGGAATACAAGTCAGCTGCATTTAGGTCTGCAGAAGAGAAGCTGTTCAGGCTTAGTGCCTAATATAACAGGAGGAGAAGCCAGGTCAGGAGCCATTGCCCTCCAGAAGCTCAATCCTCCTACTGAAGTCAAGAGGGAAATTATCATTGACTGCAGTGGGATAGGAATTAAGCCTTGGAGAGTGAAAAGGAGAAGTACCTTTAACAGGACTGGCTTATAAAAGCTTTCGCCTCCTGCTTTCTCCGTGTTGTTTCTGAAAGCAGCACTTCCCGTCAGCAGCTGTGTTTGCTCTGTCAAGACTCACCCATCCAGAGCAATTCACCTTGATCCCGTCACCGAGGAACTGATGGGAAAAAGAGGTCAGGCGGTGAGAACCATGAAAAGAAACGGTATCCGCAGATGGAACTGCACTCCCGTTTTTTCCATCTGCCTCCTGATACCCGAGTGTTTCAGCTTTCATTCAGGAGCCAGCGTCAGTGATGTTCTGGCACAGCACGCTTTGCGTGCTCACCTTTACCCCCTGTCTCCTCGTCCCCTCCATCCACTGCACCATGTTACCTTACTTAATTTATTGTCTGTGCATCAGATCCAAAGCACTTCGGCTCAAGAGTATCTAACATGTGCTGGATAATTTAATTCCTGTTTAACACTAAAAACAAAATGTCCTTTATTTTTAGGCAAATTATGAAGTTCCAGGCTTTGTTTTGTTTTTGCAAGATGTTAACATCCATTAAAGCTCAGTATATTTTCCAGGTGCATAGTTTCCTCTCTGAAAATGATTTCTTCTTTGAGTGTGTGTTTAAGAAAAGTCTGTAGCTCCAGCTCTGCTCACAGGATCCTTTCTCTTTAAATGTACATGAATATGTTTGCCTTGGCTGTAGAGACCAGGCAGTATACAAAATGTATTCTATACCCTGTGCTTTGCCAGGTGAACTTCAGCAAGTTCATCCCTCACCATGGGCTTCATTTTTCTGAATGTGAAATGGGGATAACATGGAAAAAAACTATCCAAGCTCCTAACAGAGCCATCTGAAAGCGCTGGGTTAGAGTGTTAGAGTGAATGTTATCCCCAGTGCTCTACCCTATCTCGAGCTGCAATGTTTCACAGAAGAGCTTGCCTGTTTTTTCAAGTTTGCTTCATGACTCATGTATTCCCTCCCTACAAGTCCCACATTTTGTCTATCCTCACATGCTGGCATGAAGTAGGAGATCACAGAGAGGACAAAATTCATTCCCAGTTATAGAGAAAGCCTGTCTCAAAAGCTAGGCCATAACCCCATCTTCCCTTCCCTGAGCATGCAGACCATGTTGGGCAGGGATGTCAGCTCTTTGCAATGCAGGGAAAGGGATGATCCCTTGGGACAAGGTAGGCACTCTACTCGTGGAGGCAAAGATGAACAGGTTGCCCAATTCCTCATCATTCTTATCCTGCAGGCTTATTTTGAGGAGGGGTGTGGGTACAGCAGCACAGAGGTTGCTTCGATGCAGCCCTGGTCCACCATTTCACTTGTAGTGATGTCTCTGTGGGTGAGTCCTGCCATTTGCCATACTCTGGGTACGAACGCCAACAGCTCCACCAGCCTGCTCAGTGCCAAGTTGTTGATGTACAGCACAGAACTGTTAACAGAGGAAAGGCCATCCTGGGCAGCCTCTGTGGAGCAAATGTGCTGCCCAGCTGGCAGCTGCTGGGAGGTCAGGTTTCAAAATCACCTGTTCTGGCTGAAAATACAGGAACTTTCCCGTCAGCCACTGCCTGGTAATTACTCCAGACTCATCCACACCTTCCTTGGCTGCATCCTAATTAAGGTTTAACAGGTTTTGTCCTGGGTGTTTGAAAAACAGTTAAGAACAGTTAAGAATCAAGTCAATTATTACAACACCTGCATCGATTAATAATATCAGATGTTTTACACTCAGTTGGAAAGTCACGAGTGTGGTACACACCTCTGCATGAGCCTGACATTGTCTTGCTCAACTGGCAGAAGGCTGCAAAGGGCAGCTCCAACCCAGGTCACTAAATGTAGCCGTGAGATCGGGTGGCGTTCCTTGTGCAGTTCTCAGGTGCAACCCCCAACACCTCCAGCCCAAGGCAAACCCAAACCGAGCAAATGCAGCATTGAGAATTGTCTCTGACAGACTGTAGGTCACGTTCTAACCCTTCTGTAACTGCATTTCTCTTGAAAGAAGCATGATCTAACACACTTTTACAGTCAAGAGAAAATGGGAGAAGGATATTCTCCTCATTGCTTGCTACTAATAAGAAAAAGATTTCCTAAGTATGAAAAGCATTAGTCTCAGCATAATGTTTCTTTTATGCAAGCATCTGTAATTGCAAGGGAACTATGGAGTAATGCTAACACAGAAGCAATGACCAGAACAAACCTTTAGAATAATGGCTCCAAAGACTTTTCATGGCTTGCTGTAAAGTATTTATTAATTTGGTTAAGAGATGGCCTTGCGCCATATCCTGAATCTGCCTATGTCTAAGAATTTCTCTGGATACTCCCTGGAAAGATTTACTATTCCCATTAAATGATAATGGGACAATCCAAAAAGCACATCAAAAGATGGGCATTTGCAGTGGAGAAAATGCTATCTGAGACTGCTGTCTTCCTTACTTAGTCATGGTCACATACAGCAGACTTAACTCTGGCGTTCCTGTTGCAGTTGGAACTTTTGTTTTTTCTGGAGTCATTTGCAATCTGAAAAGACATGCAATTTACTAAGCAGAGGCCGTTTGTAACTGTGGGAAGCAAAACTCATTTCTCCGCTGAGGCCAATTCTTCTGCGCCTTCACTCTAACCACTTCTTGGTTTTCTGCTATTTTTAATTACAGTGTAGCTAAAATAAATGAAATGCTTGCCTACAACAGAAAAAGGAACAGCTTCCACTTCCAAAACAGAGGTGGGCACTGTCATCGTAATTTGCCCATCTGTGGGAAGCTGAGATGACCGTTCCAAATCTCCCAGGCTTCCTTTGACCAGAGGATCCTCCCCTTTATGCCCACCTATGCCTGCTTATAACTGGACATCTTGAATGCTAGCACAACAGAAAGATCTGCCTTAAATGCAGTACTTGTGGGAACAAATTTACAGCATCGGGCCCCTTGGACAACTAGGACCAGGCCCATCAATCTATGAACTATCATCCTCCCTAAAGAAACCGCACAGAAAACATTAAGAATTCAGCAATACATCAGGAAAGCTAAAACTGTTTCAGTGTAATAACATCAATCACTGTTTGACCATATGCTCCAGTGTCTGATACTTTCCTAAGGAGCCTGTTGGAATATCATGGTATTTACAGCACTGATAGATATAACTAGGTTTGTACCATGGTTATTAGATGATAAATGGTTAATTATAACCTTGCAGAGCTGCACACCATTGCAGTGCTACACATTGACTTCTATGATGACAGTTTTTCCAGACAATTACCAAAAGCTCAGTGAAATCCTGTAATACTAGGTACCAGCAGAGCCTGAATGTCAGTGTTTCTTCAAAGAAACACAAATTCCTCTACTAAATCTAGATTTCTACATGATACTTTTCTCTAAATCAGAGATGTGATTACAAAGACTTGGCAAGTGGCACTGGTTATTTTCCATACTCCCACTATTTGCTGAATATTTATTTGTTGTATTTTTTGTTTCTGATTTGTTGCAATAATAGCTAACCTCTAATACTTGTCTTGGGAAGCAGGGAGCATCTCCCATTTAGGCTTTTCTGATTGACCCCAGCATACATCCAAAGTTAGCAAGCCAAGATCTTGGCTAGTTTTTTATTAGCGTTGTTTTTGTCATTACTGATAACATCGCTGAAAAACAAGGCAGAATCAAATGACCACTGAGGAATGTTTTCTTTTTCTTAATAACACCGTTCTACAGGGACTTGGAGAAGGATTTAGATGAGTTGTGTACAGTAACACTGAGCACCTTCCAAATAAAGCACTTTGGTGAAAGTTGTTCATTACTTGTTTAATAAAGATCATGTGCCCTGTTATAAGCATCAGAACTGCAGTCCATTAATCTTAGGAGAAATTTTCCCTCCAATTCAGATCTTGACTTGAGGTGGAGGGAAAGGGGGCAGGGAATAGCCATTGAGGGTTTTTTCCACTTTCAGGAGAATGGCATGTTCCTCAGGGAGACAGTAAATTGAAATTAAGGCTGTTTCAGTTGGCCTACAGGATATGCCTGCAAATGTAGACATATCGAAATGGTGAAAAAGTCTGTCTGTGCCCATTCATATAAAGTGAATGGGTTGTAATGTTCTCCAGCCCCTGGGAACGGTGGCTAGATTGAGGAAAGAAGGCAGGAAGAATGAGATGGATTTGACATAAGTATATTTAAGTGCACTGAAGGCTTTCTCTCCTCCCTGTGGTTTAATGGTATATTCCACTGGGGTCTACAAGGAAGAAAGAGAGTGAATCCCTACAGCTTTCCTTTTTAAGGATAACAAATCTTAAAACAGGTGTGAGCACAGAAAGATCCTCTTACTTGTTGTTTTTAAGTCCTCCTCAGCCAGCCGGCACTCTGTGTGTATTATTATCATTCCACAAAGTGAGCGCTGGGGAGAGGGGACCGGGAGGGGAAGAGGAGCTGGAAAAAATAAATGACTGCAAATGAATAATATGAACTAAGTATGCTGGTCATGCTCTATGAAATTTATTATACTGTGGTTACCAAGAAGACATATTCGCCAGACTAAAAGGAACAGAAAATAAAAGGTTGCAGTGTAGGGAAATACCTTCTTGCCTCTTGGCAACGTGTGAAACATGGGAATAAGCGTGACGGGAACTCGGGCTGCTGAACAGCTTCCCTAGCTGAAGGGGCAGGCTTAGGCCCTCTGAGAACGAAAAGGTGTGCTCTGAATTTGCTTTCAATAAAATATCAAGAGTGTGTATGGGCAGGGGAAAGTCCCTTAGATGCTTTGTGGCCAGTGAAAGTGGCAGCTTTCCCCAGTTAGCACCGATCCTGGCACTGCAACCCACAGGTGGAGCATAGGAGAGGAGCAGCACTACCTCAGCTTGCTTTTTCAGAAGCCACTGGAGAAGTCCTCAAGGTAGTCCCTCCAGAAGGACCCAAAATGGCAGTCATTGATCAAAACCCGCTTTGCAGGACTCATGCTTGCTATGCACACTTCTGGTGCCTGAATGTGGATTTCTGCTCAGCACAAGGGGCTAAGCCCCCACTGATATCTCTGCCTCTTTTTTCAAGTTCCCTGCCCATCTCCTCTGGGGAAGACTTGGGCAAACAGACCCAGTTCCATTTTGTCACTTTGAGGGTCCTAACAAGGCCTGTGAGTCTTTCTCACCTGTGGGAGTGTGTTGTCTGAAGTTAGGACAAAAATTTTAAGGCATTTTAAAAGCATAGTAGGTCTCCCTGAGTCTCTGGGTGTTTGCAAATGTCTGCTGGGTGATTTTGCCACAGTTCTCATAATCCGGGTGAGGGTGAAACAGTCGCTGACTTTAAGGAGAGCAATCAGCTTCAGGAGTTCACAATATGGTAACTCTTAGTAAACAGGAAATAAAATTAACTTTCTTGCTCCCATTCCAAAGTGTTTACTAAAAGGAGGAGAATGAATCTCAAACTCCCAGAGCAGGCTGCCCCAAGTGGTTGGACCTTTGAAACTTGGAAGGGAACTTTACAACCTTTGCCCATATGTTTCTGTCCCCCTTCAAAAGTCTGGCAACTTCGCAGAGGTTTCCCCTTATAGTTGTGAATTTCACATGGAAATGTAATGGTTTCATCAGGAGTTTTGTGTTTCAGCTGTAATAAAAGAAGAGATAGGAATCAAAGACTGTTGTTCCAAGGGAGTGGAGACTGTAGTGTGTAATTACAAGTCCCTCAGCCAAGGGCAGATGCTTGAACTGTTTCAATTCTTTTATTACTCTCCTGAACGTAGCCAGTGAAAAGTTGCTAACATACAAGGCTGCAATTGCCTCTCTTGTTTTCCCTTCCCCTTTTTTTCTTTTGTTCGTCCTTTTGTTTTGCAGGGAGAAAGCAATGCTCTTGCCTTGGATGTAGCCCAGCAACAGTATTCTTCAGCACAAGGAATTTTAACTTCTAGAAAGTTAACACCATTTTAATTCCAGGTAGGATTCTCATGGGTTTGCCATAAACTAGCTGAGAAGGTTTTGGTTGTGAACAAGGGGGACCACCATGATTACCTTCAGTCAGGCTTGAGTGCAAACACTAGGAAGTATGTGACGGAAGTTAAAAAAAATCAGGTTTTTGGATGCAACTCTGTTTTATTATGCATAATCTCTGCTTAATTAGTTGGTCTCTGTGCTACCATTGACACAAATATAAAACAGTCCACCCGTTCAAATTTCATTGTTGTTGACACAAGTGGGAAGGGTAATCTGGGTCCGTGTTTGTACAGAGGATTTGTCTTAGGCCAGCTAAAGTGGACCTGGATTTTCTTCCTCTGGTTTGTATCAACAGTTGTCTCCATTACATGCTATAATTCCTGCATGTAGCTTTTTTCAGCCTGGCATAAGGACAATAGGTAATTCAAATATCTATATTGTCCCTGCACCCTATAATGGTATTACAATGACAATTTTATTACTCTCATAAAATTTTTGCAACTTCCCCACAGCACATTGTAATTTCACCAATGGTTGTAAAAGGTCTTAAATTATATTTGTAGAAAATTGAGATGAATGGGTTTTAGTATTAATGTATTTCTCATTGTGTAATAAGAATTTTTGTCCCTTTCCTTTTGCCAAGTGTGGAGAAAAAGCAACTCAGTTCAAGTATTTGTCAACTCCCATTAGAAACATTTAATACTAATAAAATTTATGGATTTAGTTTCCAAAGCATACTGCCAGCGAAGTTCATGATTACTAAATCAGTACTTAAATACAACCATTGTTCACCTTATAAATTTATATATGTTGTTTGACATATATAAAGTGCAACTTTGGAGGCTGAGTCAGGAGCGGAGGAGCTGTTTGCTTAATTCAAGCTTATAAATGAAAGGAAAGCTTATTCCTAATAAAGCAGCAGCAATATGTAAGATGTTCCATAAATGTTTCCTAGGTATGGTGGGCAAAATACATCCTGAACCAAAGAGCAGGTGGAGCTCCCTCCAAGCCAGGTGTTGCTAATTAAGCCACGAGCAACGAGAGCAAGTGGGGCTTCATAAAGTTTCCTGTGCTGCCTCTTCCTGATTTTAGAGAAATCAGCCTATGTAAGGATAAGGTAGTGAGGTATGAAGTGGTGGTGTCCTTGTCTGTGCAGTTACCAGTTTGAAGTTTCAGTCTGCCTGCTCAGTTATCTACATTTGAAAGTCTTGTTAGATTGAATTTGCAGCAAAGTCCTAAGAAGTGAAGTGCGAAGATACAGTTTGAGTTGGCTGGAGTCCATGCAGCTGTGATGAAACAGAAGGGGAAAAAAAAAAGATGGCATCAAGGGAAGGGTAAATTCTGGTCTTGACATCTTCAGCACTGAAAAAAATATTGCAGAGGGGGAGAGGAAGAAAGATGAACATCTTGATTTTTATTACAAGTAAACGCAGCACCATTTCCGAAGCAAGAGTACGAAAACAAGTTTCTCATCATGCTCTATTTTTGCTTGTCATTTTAGTCCTTTCTGGAGTTTTTAAATTCAGGCAAATCCACCTGCAAGACACTAATGAATTTATCATTCAAAATAGAGTCAAAGAAAATTGACTCAAGAAGACAGACTTTAACAGAAAAAGATTTGGCTCAGGCAGGACAGGAGATTGCTAAAAATACAGGGAGAGCAGAGCCCATTTTATTTGCAAGAAAATCTTCTGCAGACTTTATGTTTTCAATTTTGACTACATTTGTTCAGCTGGCTGCAGCTTTTGATTTCTGGATGTTTTGATATTCTTTTATTATTATTTTGGATAATAATTCCAACTTCTCTGGCAAGGACACTACTTTTTTTTTACTTCTTTTTGTTCCACATATGAGGGGAAAAATAATTGATGTTGTAGCTCCCTGAGGCTCGCTGAGTGCCTGGGAGAAAAATGGCAACTGCATTTCATCTGAAAAAATATTGCTTGAATGAAAAACAAAAAGCCGAAGCCACATGTTTGGAGCAAATGTGCTTTAACTAATGGATCCCAGCGTATTATTAACTCATAGTAACTCATAAATATGACAAGTGTTTTTTTCATTTTACACCAGCGTCCAATTAGAGCCAAATGACAAACCGTCATTTGTGGCTGAGGTGGTGTCCCTGAACAGTACTTATCTCCTGAAGGATTGTCTGCAGGCATAAACCCCGTGTGGGGAGGTGAGCAGGGAAGAGGGTGGCAGGAGCAAGCTGTGAACATGAGGAGACGTTACAGCAAAGCTCTTGTGCACGAGGTGAAGAGCAGAGCGTCGTCCATCACCGTTCCTGAAGCTAGGACTGGCAGCCATAAAGCTGACAGCAAGGAGGAGAAAATAAGGCTTGCAGGGCTGCAGTGGGAGCAGGGAAGGGTGGGAGAGGAAGGGCTGAAGAGGGAATTATAGAAGGAAAGTTTCCTGACAAATTAGTTTGTATTTTCTGGTTTCATTTCTGACACGCGGAAGGAAATGCTCTGTGTTTTCTTAAGGAAGTGCAAATTTCTCCACTTCATCCATTTTAAATCCTCGCCCTTAGGCCTTTTGTACTGAAGCATAAAGTTTGGAGGCCTTAAATGGTCATAACTTTTCCCTGTAGAATTTGGCCTCAGAAACCTACTAACAGTTCTGGAGGGCTAAAAAGGAAAACCATTTTACAGCAATTTGGCAACATCCATTTATAGGGGGGTTCATATGGAGCATCAATTTATTCTCATGGTTTCTTTACCATATTTGATGAAATATAAGATGCAATTGGAACAAGCGGCTAAAGAAAAAAGGCCATAAACTTTGAAATGGTGTTGTAAAACACACAGTGTGTTAACGTGAAATAAGTTACAGACTTAAAAGAATTTACAATGGCTTGCTCATATAATAGTAATACAATAGACTTGCAAGTTGCAGATGTTTTCTGGTAGATCTGGTATTTTAATACACGTTCTACTTCACTGAAACTGTGAGTTTGGATCTGGATAATAATAACTCAGTGACACTGGAAAGCAGAGTTGAAGGAAAACTAGTAAAAGGGGGAGGGGAAGAAACTGAACGAAAATAGAAATCTCAGCAATTGTCCACTTAGGTGATATTCTATTTTTGCATGGTAAAAGTGTTAAGTTTGCAAGTCAGTCAAACAATCAAGACTCTTGTGCTTTCCCAGCTCACTCAATGGCCCTCATCCTGCGAGTGGGATGTGTATTTCCCAAGACTCTTCATCCCTAGGATGGAGTAGGAGATTCGGTGTGAATGCAGCAGGAAAGAGAGAGCAGCTGGGAGAGGAGACAAACCTTCAGCCTCTGTGCTATCATATATACCTCTCCTGCACAGATCCCATTTGCAGCACAGGTCCACTGCAACCAAAGCCTGTGGCAAGCTTCCAGGGGCTACTTTCATATCACGGGGCAATTTCCAAACCCACAGAAAGCTTTTTTTCTGAAATCATTGCACTTTTTATTTTAATTTTTGAGGTTCTCAATGAAAGCATGGACACAGCTTTATGGTATATCACTCTACAACAACAAAGATTTAAGGTTAAATCTGCAGACCAGTGACATGGGGAAAAAACCCCAGTATCTCATTGTCAGCTGCCCTTCGTCAGGCTCACAGACCAGTGTGTGGTCTTAATGCTCCCACTACTCTGTGGAGTAGCCAAGACCTTCGCAACTTCGTGCCTAGAGGAACCAATCCCAGTGCTAAGTGCTGGAGATCATTTGTCTCTGCCAGTGTACACAACATTGTATGATTGGCAAGAACTGCAGGATGGTTTACATGCCCTGTGACCAACAGCATCTTCTCCCAGCAATGCTGGTTTAGAGCAGAAAGGTAATATTTATCTGTCCTTAGAACACTGGGCTCAGCCCAGAATTTGTGTTACAACACTGGGGCAGAGAGAGGGACGTGGAAAAAAGCTGTGGTCCATCTGTGACCACCAAATTCTCTCTGAGGGCTCTATTCTCCATCATCCACTAGGCATACAGTGGAAACTTTGTCCCTGCATGTGGATCTCTTCCACAGGGGAGCAGCATGTGTTCCCCCACCATGCCAGTATGTCAAAAAGCCTCCTTCATAGTGGCCATGAGTGCAACATCACGTCTACTGTAAAAGCAGGCAGAAGCAGCCACATGTAGATTGCAGTCCAAATACAATCAACCCTGTGACACCTCCTTTACCTAGGTTCCAGGCCCCTGTGAACTATTCCTATTTCAGTGCTCTCCCTGCAACCTTTTTCACTATAGGTACTGCACAAAGGGTCTCAAGCTCCCTGAAACAGTCAATGTTCCTCTTCTGGGCATATTTACACTTTTCACTAACAAAATGGGGATGTACTCTTTAAAAAAAAAAAAAGGACAACAAAAAAACCCAAACAACAAACCAAACCAAAACTAAGAAAAGAATCGTGCTTAGTTCTTTGCTGACATTTCAAACTTTGTCATCAGTTCTTCACTCTCACTTAGTCTGGGTCTAGTACAGATGTAACACACATTGTGCAATGTAGATGCACCAAGAGGAGAGACACCAAGAGAGAGGAGGTCATTGCACTCATTTTTTAGAGGGTAAGCAGGCAGACTGCTTCCACCCTAGTTCTAGTGGCTCTAGAACTCCTTGCCCAAATTTCCTCTGCCATCAGTGGAGGCACTTAGAGAATGCGGTTCTACTCACTCCATCTTTGGCAAAAGGCAGTTTTCCAATGTGACCAGGGTCTTATTAAGGCAACAGGAGTTCTGCCCCAGTGACTAGTTTCCATCATATAAGGACCAAGAGAAGCATCTGGAAACAAAATCAGAGCAGTTGCCTGTGTTCTTCCTTGAGGACAAAGCAATTTTTTTATGGAGAGAAGGAGATGAGTGCAGTTGTCTCAGCTCCACACTAGGTACCAGCCTGAAGGTCGTCAGGCTTCCCCTAATGACTGCAGTCTGGGCTTTGAGGCTACTGTGTATACCATCTTATCTCTGGGACATATTGGGTAACTAATTCCTGCAAAGAAGGCAGTCTAAGGAGTTTTGGTGCACTGTTTTGCTTAATAACTCAATTAAGTTTTCTTATACATGTAAACTCTTACATACTGGAGCAAAACTACTTTTTCAAGTAGAAAGAAAACACCAGAAACTGATGATATTAAATTGTGGAGAAAAACATCCCCCATTATTTCCTTTGACCACATTATTTTGCTTTTTAAAAGATGTTTGGAAATGTTCTGTTTCTAGAATGAACATTTATATGAATCTGCTACCAGAAGCAAATGTAACAGAAAATCTATCACAGGATTAGAGAAGTCAGGAAAAGGGAAATCAGTCACATCAATATTGATAGGCACAAATTTCTGTTTAGTTCGGTGTTATGTCCCACAAACAAGGGGAAGGGAAGAGGGAGTGCCAGGGAGACACAGAGAGAGGGAGCTTCTCTGCATGTAGTTCTTGCCTTTATTGGTAAGTATTTCCCATTCTGGTTCCTGAAAGGAGGAGAAGTTTAAAAAAAAAATACTGATCCATAAACATCTTGTCACAAACACTCTGAAAGGCAACCATGCACTACAGTCACATGTTGTGAGCATTTAGATGGATTAAGTAATCTCAGCCACCTAATTGTCTTGCAAATGCCCTTTTACTACAGGTAGCTGGTTTAGGGAGAGGAATACCAGAAGGAACCTCATACACCAGAGCAGAGGGAGCCTTAAGGCCACATGACTGCTTCTGATTTGCATCCTTTTTATGAGATGAGAATTGGGCATTGCGTTTAAGTCTACAGCATCAGTATGACATGTATCGTGTGTGTGCTCTGCTTTTCACTCTCTATAATCTGATTCAAGCACATGTGTGCTCTATTCAACAGAGACCAATTTTTTTCCCTTGTATAGTTCAGGCCTTAGGTCACCTACAATGAGACAATGCCAGTACAATATTTCTTTGTATCAGACTTGCCAAAACACCACAACTCTCCACTGTGTTTAAAAAAGAAAAAAAATCAAGAAACCACAAGGAATTTTTATTTTCTACAACCCCAATCAGGAGGCAGAAGAAACTGCCAAATTATATGATAGAAACTCCTACGCAGAGAACCCAGTAGAGTTGTAAACTGAACTTCTGTAGCTTTTCAATTGTAAATCCAGATGCTTTTATCCGCAATTCTTTTCAATGACCTTTCACTTGAAAGTCAATTTGTCAGTCTACTTACAGTGTCTGAAGAAATCATCAAAGCCACAACACCAAGTCATTCTGAAGATGTTGTTCCCTACACCAACTGCAAAGTGGCTACACTTGTTTCCTGAGCTGGGGTGCTCACATCTTGCTCCTGAATGTGGCACTTGAAAATGCTCCTCATTTCAGTCAACAGCAGCATCACGAAGCCTTGCTCTTTGTAATCTAAAGAGAGGAAGAAGGGAAGGAAAATTATCAGGAAACACAAAATCAAAGCCATTTCTAGTTGTTACCCCACAACTTCATTGAGGGAATCCCCTTAGTTAAATCTGGTCCTTTGTGCAGTTGAACAACTTGGGTTACTCTGAAGGCAAACACAGCTTGGATGGAATGGAAATCATTAAATAACTTTCATATTGCTACAGCGCAGGTGAACTTGGCCTCTGGCTGCAGGGATGGGTACATAGCATATAGTGCTGGGCTTGGTTCCCCCAGCTGAGCGCTGACACTGAATTCCCCACTCAGGTGGAGAGAGCAGCACAAGGGATACACATGTCAGCACCCAGACCCCATCACTGCAGCACTCGCTGGCAGAGAAGCCACAGAAACATCCATGTGGAAAAAAAATCCAAGAGCTCAGATATGTTTCCTTCATCTCTTGGGCCTGAAAAACAGGTTTGAGAGTTTCCGAAGTTCAGGCGCAGTTGTGTTTCTGGGGCTTTCTAAGTTTGGATGAGCCAGAAATATGTGAAAGCAATATTTGGTGAGGGTTGGATATTCTTATTTTGTTTTTGTGGCCGATACAGGACCTGCCAAACTGTGAGGATATAAATAAGAACAAGGAAAGTTGCATGCTGTGGGAGGGTATTTTAATGTGTGGTTTCTAACATGGAGGAAGTTTAGATGTAAGTTTTGAGAAAAAGCATCTGGCTGGTTCTAATTATCACCTACCAGTTGATTCCATCAATTCTAAGGGTGGTTACACTTCCAAGTGTTGATTAATTTTACTGTTATTAATTCCTGTTTATTTTAAGTGCTGACAATGTAATCAGTCTGATGAAGAAAACAGAACTAAAACTCCTGCACTGCTGAGGTCACAGGCTACAGGATAGGAATCAGCAAACAGATGATCTGAGTGGGTTTGAAGAAAGTGCTGATATTTTCAGAAGATATTTCCCTCTTCCCCTTTTTAGCTAGCAATGGTGGGGGAAAGCACAGATAACTAGTGGGAGCTTCTGTTCATGAGTCATGAGGAAAGAGGACTTAGGGGCCCAGAGAAAGGAGTAGAAGACATAAAGAGTGAGCAAAGCTGGCTGGCAGTCTCCAAATGAGGAAGATTAAGAGAGAGAGATTAAAAAAAAAAAATAGTGTGTCAGCTGGTGCAGAGCTGCCCAGGGTAAGAGCCACCAGAGCCATGCATTTCTGGTAGGGTGGAGAGCAACAGTTGATGTTTGGAAACCAAAATCTCTGTCTTTGGACTAATTCTGCAGTCATTAATGAAAATATGTAACACTGGATGGGAAAAAGGCCAGCAAAGATGACAGTTATCCCCGGAGATGAGAAAATCAGTCAGGATGGAGCTGGACCTGCCCTCAGCTAACATCCAAACCTTATATGGAATAGAACGAAAAACTTTTCAGGTTTAGAAAAGGAAAAAAAATCGACGAGTTTAGAAGGAGAAATACAGGAGTATCATGAGGAAATCTGTTCTTCTATTATACTAGCTCAGTCAAAAACAAGCAGTACTAGAAAGTTCATGAGAGAGTCTGTGTTTGTGTGATTCCAGTTTGATTTCTACAAGAAAAAGGGGTCAAAAGTTTATCCGAAGTTTAACCAGTATCTGAACTTTCCAATGCTCAGCTGAACTGAACCTCTAACCCAAATCACTCCTCCAAATGTGATGCTATTTAGATCCACTTTTTTAGTTAACTCTCTTCATACTCAGTTATTAGATTGCCTTCACCGTGTCTGCTTTTGCTTACTAAAATGCATCTTTGGAGTTAATATTCCTAGTGTGGGGATGCAGAAATTGAGGCCAAAGTCATTATGAAAGACATTAAACTACTCTCTCCTCCCACTTGCTTTCCTTGTACTCTTTCCACTTGGTGCCTTGACAGGAAACTATTTTGCATGTCCTTTGTGATCAGGTACATGGCTCAGCAGGGTAGATGAGGGCTGGATGGCTGCACTCACCCAGGCTGCTGTGGCTGCTGCTTTGCCCGCCAGACCTTCGATCTCACTGCTCCATGGTGCTGTCCTGGTTTGTTGGTGGGTGCCTTTGCCTTTTAACTGCCCAGCCTTGGGTGAAGGGGTAGGGTGGTCTATGTGTATCTCTCTACTTCAAGAAAAGTCCAGCATGAAAAAGCTGTGGCCCATAGCACACAGGCACGGTGCCTAGTAAATATGTCAGGGTCTAAACAGGAGAAGAAGTGTGGGGTCCAAAGGGCAGACTGGGTTGAGAGATTACTATGTTTACCTCAGAGTGACTCCACTGGCGCTAGGTTCTGCCTAGGGATTTTCTGCATGACCTGTATATCACCAGTGTAAGAAGAGCGGTAAATTCCATCTCTTGCATGTTGCAGTGCAAGATGCAGTTTGAAATAGCAGAACTGTGTTTCAAACCATCCAGGCCAGCCTAAAAAGCGAAATAAATTCTTCCAGGAAAGCAGCTCTTGTATAGCTTAGCAGTATTATCTGCTGAGGTACTGCGTCTTCACAGCTGTAAGCCATATACTCTACAGCAAAAATCTGGTGGGTTTCCACATAGCCATGAGATTAAAAGTGAGTCCTCAAAATTATGTAAGCCAGATGAGGAAGCAAAACCTGAAAAGTGAACTTCAAGGCTGTATAAATTTAGGATCCCATTCTCACCTCAGAATTTAATTCTTTGACTTAATCTATAGACTGATTAATATACTAAAAGCAGGGAGGCTCTGAAGTTTATTCCAACAGGTACCTCCTTATAAAAAATAAAACAACTGCTCAGATTCCCTCAGGCTATTGTATTTTTCTATCTGACTTTTCTGTTTCAATAGCAAGAAGAGATGCAACTTATAGAGGGACACCACTTCTTTTCTGTCAAATGCTGCACATTCCAGAGTGCTTGCTCATGCTATATCCTTCCCTATGGAGCTGCTGCCTAACTTTCCCAAAGCCGATATTAATATCACAGACCATTATAATACAGTTATTTTCATGGAAGCCTGGGAGGAAGTCACGTGGCATTAATTGGTCCCTGGTGCCCATAAGGTCTCCATTTAGTTTGTTGTTTTTACTCGCATAAGCAGTAATGAAGTGAAAAGCTGAGGAAGTAGCAGTGATTGTCCTAAATGAGTAATTTTTTAGTAGCTGTTTTGTTAATGAATCATTTTTCCTCTTAATTGGATGAACATATTTATTAGGCAGTTTGGGGACACACACATACACATTCTCCACCAGCCAAACTGAGTTTTCACAACTTCTCTGCACCTGCAAGGGCTGGACTGCTTTGGGTACTAGTGACGGTGTACTCTGTCTAATGCCCTTGGGCCAGGCATCATCCCAGCTCCCTGTCAGGAACGAGCGTGGTGTGGTGGCTGTACATCTTGCTCTGTCTATGTGCTCTGTTAAGAAACTGAAAACAGTATTCTCACACACACACAGACACACAGACACACACACACAGACATACACACACACCGAGACCACCAGAAAGGTCTTTCTTGCCAAATACTTTCGCTCCTGTCACCTGCCAGTTCAAAGCAAGTACCACTCTGCCAGTAGTGCTGCCTCCTATTAACCATATGTGCCCAATTTTGAGACAGCCAGAGCCAGGAGTGTCAAACTGGTCTGGCTATAAACTTGGCAGTGCATGTGTGTACACTGGAAAACAGGGTGCTCTGTGTCTGACTCTGTGCAAAATCAGTGCAACAGAGAGGTGGGGAAGAGCATGATGCTGAAGACAAAGGATACTTCTGAGAGCCCAAAGAACTGAAGTCTTATTGGTGACATGTAGCTTCTACAAGAAGTAGCAAACTCCCATAATACTTATTTCTAATTTTTTGCAGTGCTCTAGGGATGTGTTTGTAGCTCTTTTGTTAGAACTGTTAAAAAAAAATCGTTCCTGTCAAACATTTTTTTCAGTAGAAGATGGTGTGTGAACCTTTTATTTTTTTTGACACAATATGTACTTTCTGGTAAATATTTTAACTTTCATTTCAAGAGCTGAAAATCCTCCAAAGCAACAGGTTTTGCGTGAAAAAAACAGCAATTCAATTCAGATATGTTACCATGGTACCTCTCCTGGGAATAGTAATTTATCTGCCTCATTCTTCCCAAGGATTTAGAATCCCCACCTAAACATTACTTCCAATATCTACCTCAGGACAGACTGCCACGATGCACCATGACATCCTTCCTTCAAGAGAGGAAATGCATGCAGGTTAGAAGGAATGCACAACAACCATGTCAGGCATCTGGGAATGTGCTCAAACAGCCATTCACAAAAACAGATACCTGAGGCAACTAATCCCCACAAGGTGTCACAGCAGCATTTCTTAATTGCAACTTTCCTCCCAACCTTGAAGTTTTCACATTTGGAGGTATTTTGGATAAAAACACGGGTTTTCAAACACCTATGAGAAATAAAATATTTTGCCATTTTTTTAAATGGATAAACGGTATTTGTATATTTTCATGCCTACATTTCTCAGCCTAAAATCAGTGTGAAAGAAAACCTCTGGTGGAGAGAGTAAAAGACTACATCCCTCTAATCCACTGAATTTTAAAACTATCCTGGTGTTTTGGAACACTGACATCGAGTCATTCAGGTATGGATATTTTAGCAATAGTACACAACTTTTGCCGTGTTCACCTCAGCTTCTCTTCTGCCTATCAGAAAAGGGCTCCAGTCTCACACTCAACAAAGCTTGCATACTCCTGTCATTCCAAATCAATACCAAAAATCTTAGTAGTATTAAGAACCACGTATTAGTGCTGATGGGAATGTTCTCAGCTGGTTGACAGTTCATCAAGCAATGCTATTGAATAGTATCAGGGCCTCTGAAAAGTTACAGATTATCCATGCCCCAACCTTGTGGCCTGCTCCCGAGGCCCTGCCCATTAGGATCATAGAATTGTTTAGATTGGAAAAGACCTTTAAGATCATTGAATCCAACCATTAAGACAGCACTGCCAAGGCCACCACTAAACCATGTCAGCAAGCACCACATCTACATGTCCTTTAAATAACTCCCCGGATGGTGAAGCCGCCACTTCCCTGGGCAGCCTGTTCCAATGCTTCATAACCCTTTCAGTGAAGAATTTTTCCTAATATCCAATCTAAACTTCCCTTGGTACAACTTGGGGCCATTTCCCCTTGCCCTCCATAGGGTGACCAAGGAACCCATTAGAAGCAAAAAGTCCTCACTAAAGAAAAGGCTGCATTTTTTTAATCTGAAATCAACCATTTCAGTCCAACTCCATTCCATAAAGATCTGAAAGGCTTTTTGTTTTTATTCCAAAGCCGAATGAAAACAATTTTTGAACTTCAACAGTTGTTGCAAAATGGAATTGTCATCTTGTGGACAGCACCACTGAGCATATGGTGTTACTGTCAAATAAATCTTGTTGAATATCAAAATGAATAACATTGCACTGATTGCATTCTGCAATATATTTTTAACTCACTCAAGCCCTATCTTTTCTCATCTAAAAGACCTTTCAGAGTATCTGGGAGATTTGCTGCAGAATTGAGTCCATTTTGCTGTGCAACAAATTTTGCTATGCAAGCTATCCATTTTGTTATGGCATTTGCATTGCTTTGCAAGGACAACCACAACAGGAAACAGGCTGTTTTCTTCCTCTTCCTGGGAGCATTAGACATATTGCAAGAAAGCTTGTTCATCAAACTTTGACAATGTATAGTTCAATTTTGCTGTTCCAAGTAATGTGGATTATCTGGAGAAATAATCTTGTTTTTTTCTTTTCCTGGGCGGCTTAGTCACATCAAAGCAACCCTGCATTGTTAGTGTGCATATAAATATTTGCTAATGAAAGATCCCTAGATGTCCAACTGTGGTTGGCTAACTGTGGAAAATTGTGCCTTCACTCCTGCAAATTTCCTATCAATGTCAAATTCCTTGCAGGTTTCAAATCTAAGCTAAAAATGTGTATTTTAACATATTTGAACTCATGACATGACTGTGAGGTACAGCAGTGTCCATTACACCCAAGGGGAGCTGAGGTTCAGGGGTGTGAAAACTCACATCCTTGGGTATTTTGGTGCCTTTAATGAGAAACCACATTTGCAGAGCTGAACCAATAAAAATAAAATAATGGAAAATAAAGAAGTGACCTGAAGTTTCTCAGCACCCAGGTAAGGAAAACACCTGCATCAGCTGTACCTTCCTTATAAATGTCCTCAGTATGTCCAGCTGTCCAGGAAGCTCTGAGGCTAAAGCATTACACTTTATCCCTGAATTTCTTTATTTTTAAAAGAGATATAGAATACTTGTTCTGCAGTTTGCTTGCATTCAGTTTTACTTTCAAACTTTTTTATTCTTTCTGAAATGGAAACTGCTCACATACAGATCAAGCTGAACAAGTCATTTCAGCCTCTTCTGTCTCAATTTCTCTTTCTGCACATCGAGAATAGTGAGTCTTCTATAAAAGCATCGAGTACTTATGGATAGAAAGAGTGGTTCAGTCAAATTTTACCTGACACATCACAGTATAGATCGCATGTTTTTTTCTTTGTACCCATGTTTGTGATGACAAAAGATACAGGAAAAATTGTACTTACAAACTTTGCATCACAATTTGAAGAGCTACAGCTTTATCTGGTATTAACAAGCATAGCTGTATCTACAGAGCTGTAATAACCAGAAGACCTATGACTGTAGAATGGAGGAAAGGCAGGCACAGCACTTCCTGGGGTTTTATGCTGACAGTATCTCCTTTTGTCCAACACTTAACTAGAGGCCCAAGCTAAATAGGAGACCAGAGGGCAAAGGGCAGAAGAATGCTACTAATTCACAAACAACCTCATGAAATTATTCTTGTTGGCCCTTTAAAAAGTTTTAACTGCCTGCCAAAATAACCAGTCAGAGATGAGATCACCACGAGCAGTCAGCAAGTCTTGCTATGCAAGAAAAAGATGTGTTCACGTTTTGTTTAAATCCATAGAGGGGTAAGTTCAATAGAGGGGATCACAGCCTGGCTACTGGCCACTGTGCACCTATTTTATTATCAGGCAGTGGACAGATTTGTGCTTCAGCCTTAGTGGAGTCCATAGGTTAAAAAAAATGCATGTGATCTTGTGGTTGTTTCCATAAGATGCTGATTCCCAATTCAGTAAAACATTTCAGGATGTGAAAGTATCATTAGCTTAGTTTGTTTACCTGCTGCTTCATACAGAAAGGACCTACCTTGCACAGAGGGAAAGAGCCTTTTGCACTCCTCTGGGCTAGAGTGATCTCGGTGGGTTTTTTTGCATAAGCTATCTCATGAAGTAAATAAAAAGGATTGCTGAAGAACTTCACCTGCTTTTCTGTTTTCAATGGGGAAGAAAAAAATTGCTTTTCTCCCCACAACTTTTTGAATCTCACAAATACATTATTTGCATACCAGATTAGTATCCGGTTCCAGATCATATTTTATTCAAGTATATCTTATATTTTCATTTTTTTATTTTGTCATAACTTCCTTGTTCCAGATTTATCAAACAAAGCTTAACTAGCAGTTCATTTTTTGTTAGTTTGGTGTGGGGTGTTTTTTTCTTTTGCCAGTAATGATGATATATTATTTATTTATTTGTTTTGGCAAATGGTAAGACTTTTTTCTCACATAATTTTCTTTGCAGCTCTCTTTCGCGCTTGCTAAATGCATCACTCCATTAAGCAATAAGCCTGCTACCTCTGTATACCCCCCCACAAGGATCACTTCATTTATCACAAAGATTCAAAAGTGAAGCAGTTATCATTTTATCCTGTTGGGGTTTTTACAGTACTAATAAGGATAGTTTTATGAGGTTGTTTGTGAATTAGCATCTATAACTTTCCCTTTGCCCTCTGCTCTCAGTGTCTGAGGCTCTTGGCAAGAGCAAGAGCAAATGAGTGGAACTGAATAAAAAACCATGGGAAATGCTGTGCCTGAGTTTGTTTTGTCCAATAGCTGGAAGAAAGCGAGCAGCTTCAGTGGTGGTGCTAAGCTTATGAATGCCAGGTGAGGATTAAGGATTTCAACCAGATGAGACAATTAGCCTACATATGCTCTGAAGCAAATAGAGAAAACCAAGCTAACCAAGCTCTTCGGAAACACTGGTCCAGTTAAACAGGGTTGATCTGAGACTTGAATGCTCAGATTTCGATGTGGGAAACCCACTTAGTTGAGCAAGTGGCTTGAAGAGGGCCAGAACTGATGGAGTGAAGTCTAAGGAGTCCCTGACAGTGCACGTTTTTGAATGCTACAAGGACTCATCTCATTAGCCTTTTCCTCAATAAGAACACTGGCATGGTGTCTGCGGGAATTTTGTCTCTTTTAAACCTCCTGCTCTCTCCAGTCTGACTGAGTTGAACTGCTAGTTTTAAAAGAAAGTAATGGGAAGAACAAGCAAATAGTCACTTGTGCACTGACACGTGCATGCACATGCACACATAAACACACACAGAAAACACAATCATATAAACTCCATTTCCTTAGGAAGTAAGAAAGACTAAAACTGAAGTGTCTACACAGAACAGCAAAGCAAAGCAGCGAGGCTTTGGAAGGCTTTCAGCCAGATCCTTGTCTTCCATAAATCAATGTTGAGGGCAATGAAGCAGTACCGATTTGCACCAATTTGGGTCATCTGACCCTTATTCTTGACTAGTCCTTTGTATATCCAGTCTTTGCAAAATGAAAATGTCAGGTTTTTGAGACCAGGATCAAAGATGTGTTGGAAGGAAGGTTTGCTAGGGAATTGAAAACCCACAAGGGATGGAGCATGAAGGCTAAATAATATTATTTTAAAATAATGGCTACAACATTTTCAGGAAGCTTGCTTTCCCTGGACACATCCCATTTTAAGACATCACTGTTCAGTCTCATAAAGAACGCTATTGCTGATAAAATAACCTCCAGTTCTTTTTGCTGTTTCAATTACTGCGTTGATCAATCTGAAATGCCTGCTTGACATGACTGTGAGTGTAAATGATCTGAAATGCAATACAGTGTTGCAAGATGATTTGAACCACTCTTTACATCTTTCTTCCTTTCTTCAGATGGATGATGTTGAGCCAAAAAAGAAAATGAAGCCTAGTTTAGCGAAGCATCTACAACAGTTATGGGCTGCCTTGATTCAATGTCCTAAATAAAACTACTATGTTGTGTTCCATTTAATAGCAAAACCATAAAAATGAAAAAAAAAAAGAAACCACTGAGAAAGTTCCTCTGACCACAGTTTATTAGGCTGTCTTTGTCCCCAAGTGATCTATCTTTGAGGCCTTTGCAAGCTGCTGAATTTCTGTATATATAATTGTGTTCCTGTTTTGGGGTAAAACATTGTCAGGCAGGAGCCTGAGACAGTGGTCCACGTTATGCTCATTTCTGCACTTCATTTGCTTTCAGGCAACTGGAACCTTCAGCTGGGGTCTTCGTAAAGAAACAAAGAAAGAGTCCCAAAGTGAGTTAAGATTCATGCCCTCTATGGCATAAAATCTAGCTCTTTAGAAAAGAATATCATTTAAAATGACAAGCAAATGTGTTTGTAACAAATTCACTCTATGCTACGGAAGAAAATGGTTAAAAAGCAAAAGACCTGACCTTTAGGTCAGTGACTCATAAAGACTGTTGAGATGGGTACCCAACTATTTTTTTCTAAGTTGGCCATTGGCGTTGACATTACCACACCATAATATTATACAGAAAGTAATTTGATTAATTACCCAAAAGTAACCATGTATTGTTATGTGTGCACTTTTAGAGAGGCCAGCCATCAGATTTAGCAAAAATCAGTAATCTGGATACTGTGCAGGTTATCTGAGCAGGTATTTATTGTCTTCACTGTGCAGGTGACCATGCACAGGAACAGATTGCCCAGAGAGGTTGTGGACTTTCCCTCACTGGAGATATTCAAGAATCCTCTGGACACAAATTCCACAATGTGGGATGACCCTACCTGAGCAGGGAGGTTGGACCAGGTGACCCACCATGGTCCTTTCCAACGTCACCCGTTCTGTGATTCTGTGTTCTGCACAAATCAAATATATCTCCTGTAATGCCAAACAAAAACATAATTCATGGGTCAAAGCATGACATGTGTGAAAAATTATAACCTGCTTTTGCTCGAGTTTTTCATTAACCAACAGCTATAGGCTTTTCTCAGTTTGTTCCCTCTTTTTCTTCGTGGTTGCAAGAACCACAGTAGAGAAATGAAGATTGTACCTACCTGGAACAGATTTTTGTCCAAGAAATTGTACTTCCATGTATGTGAATCTGTAACCAGTTGGTCATTAGTTATGACAAAGCCTGAACTTTTCCAATTCCTTGCCCCAAGCCCAGATCAAATTCAAAGTACTTCGTGTCAAGTCCCTGTACTCTGTTATTTCTTCTACTAACTGGGTGTGTATTGGAATCTCTCTGACCAGGAATTGCTGGGAATATCTTCTTCTGAGAAGAATTTCATACTCTAAAAAGTTGTTTTGCTTCAGGAAAACTTATAAAATAAAGCTGACATCAGCTCAAAATCCAGGATCAATGCACCCTTAGAGTTTTGAAGATGTTCAGGCATGCAGCCTAAGCTGGCCTCTCTCTCATCTGCTTGACCACAGTAAATTCATGCTGAAAGTGCCTTCAAAGAACTTTATGATGCACCTGACATGCATCATTTGAAGTGTCCGTCCTCCTGCAAATGATGCCACCACCCTGATATAGTGTGAAACAGTTGTGTACTGTTCAACTCTCTCTTCACTGCTGTTTCCTTATGAATCCAAGTATCCCATCAGCACATCCCACAAGGGCACCTTGTTATCCACAGCAATTGCAATGTATGTATGTGAGATTGATACTGAGGAACTCCTTGTGCATATTGTCTCCTGCTTCTCAGAACATTTTCAAAGTATCCGTCCCAGTTGTTAAAGAAAATGAAGCTGAACAGCTAGGAAAATTGCCTGAAAAGATGCAATGTTTGGCTTCTTTCCTCAGATCCACAATGTACTATGTGTTCCTTGGATAATGGACAACATGCTGGGTAGTTCCAGATAAGGTATCCAATAACTCTATTTTTTGTCCCCACTTTTTTTGCCCTTGTTCCAGAGAAAATTGGACAAGTGCCTGAGAAATAATTTTATTGTGAGGAGAGTTATTATGAAAACGTACTCTGCTATTTTTCATTGACCTCCAAAATGAACTCCCTAATTAAGTGCAAATGGGAAACTGACTTGGAGCAGGTTGTCTCTAATCTTGGACAAGACAGACACAGTAAAGTTTATGAACTTAATAGACCAAAGCTGCCAAAACTCAGTTTTGCTTTTCTTCCATTCACTGCACATAGAATATCTATAACATGTTGCAGAAAAATATGAAAAAAGGGGATTCCTTAGACATCTGTTTGCACTGAAAGTATAAAAAAAATAGGAAAAGCAGATGATATTCCAGATGATAAACATTTGTGCAGATTAATCTTTTATGCAGTAGCTTTTATCTTCTTCTTAAAGTATCTTTTCTTCTTGTTGAGTTGCATCATAAATGTAAGAAATTGCATTAAAAAAAATTCTTCCTATGTGCTGTGGAACTTGGTTCTTCTGAACTTACAACTGTTATTAGAGAAAAAGAAGACTAAGGACTAAAATAGACTGCAATATGTAAATTTCAGTTCTTGCTGGAAGTGAACATAAGTCTTATGGTGAGGTTATAGGAAAATATGAGTACATTATAAATGAATATGTGTTTGCACGCAGATAGAGCTACCAGAGATTTGCCCTTTCAAAAACGATGAACAAAATTTTACGACTCTGGTTCACAGGAATGCCAGACCAAGAGGGAAGTGATATAAGAATGAAGAACCCATTATAGGGGTTCACTCCTTCTACACAATCTGGACAATGACAGCCCAGTATCAGAGAACCACTTGAAGTACAAGGTGGAAGCCAGACTTGAGAATACCCTAAGAGGTAGGGTAGGCAGCCCTACAGGGTGCCATGCCTCCAAGAGGTCCCACTGAGTGCCCTACACCCATGGAAGCCACCAATGCGGTGGCCAGGTGCTGGAGCCCCTTCAGCTCAGTCCCAGTCCCTGGTTTTTTTGCCCTGCCGTGCTTCTACTGCTTTTCTGTTTTGTAAATTGACCATAATCTTGTGCCTTACACTCATTTTATGGCCTTGATCTCAAGACTAGATCCACTTTTGTCGTCTCCACAAATGTTCTTTCAGCTCATGTGCTTCACGAGTGAGAGGGCACTGCCAAGGCATATCTGACATCAGGCCAGTGGACTACAGAGGGTTTCTCTTACTACTAAACTGTAGGGCATTAAGAGTAATGGAAAGCAAGAGGAGTCCAAATACAACTGTGAAAGCTAAGATAACCGAAATACAGGCCAGAGAATGAATTTAGCTTCTGTCTGAAAATTTTCAGGGGTTTTTTCCAGACCTCTGGCTACAGCTATGTGAGTGTGTTTCTGGCAAAAAACAGCAGTAGCTCTGCTGATATCAGTGTGAATCTGATGGAAGATCAGACTCAGACTCAAGAGATTTATTCATCTGTTTTATCCAAAACTATGTAGTCATCATAATCTGAAATGCATTTTGTACCTATTCAGATACATTAAAATGCTGTTAAGCAAGATAGAGATGAAGTCCTTTCACTAACCCTTGTAGCACATCTGCTGGAAAGATCACCTTTCATCAGAAAGGAACGCTTTCTTTATGAGTGACAAAACTCCTCTGAAATCCTTTTTGTTTCCCAGGGATGTATTTTTCCCCAGGAAAAAAAAAATTATTTTTGCCCCACAGGTCTTTCTTCATAAGACCTATATTTGGCTCCTGGACTTTATTCTTTATTAGTGATATAATACTGTCAGGCTTTCTGGTAGTAAAAACAAAGAGTCATTTTCCTCTTTTGAGTTTGCAAGAAGAGACAGACTAGAAAGTCGAGTTATGAATGCATGAGGAAACTGATGCTTCTCTCACTGTAACAGCCTTCTGTGGTAATTGACAACTTTACACCAATGGAAGTGGCATGAAAAGGAACATCTGCAGTGTTTTAAGATGAAGGAATAGGGCAAGAAATGTCAAGTGACATTAGAAAGGTCATTAAAGCAGATTCTGGGGTTAGAATTTGCTCACACTTCTGCGCTGCAGCGCATATAAATATTTGTTGCATCTTTCTTTGCACTAAAGTGGAAACAAGCATCCACACATGAATGCATTCTGTATGTAGC
The DNA here is from genome assembly GCA_013396775.1 of Cephalopterus ornatus. Classification (NCBI taxonomy): domain Eukaryota; kingdom Metazoa; phylum Chordata; class Aves; order Passeriformes; family Cotingidae; genus Cephalopterus; species Cephalopterus ornatus. The sequence goes on along the minus strand of VZRE01015663.1, from coordinate 242,308 downwards.
ATATCTAAGGACTGTGTGGGTGATTTCTGAGTTTTCTGAATACAAGGAGAGCAGGACTTCTCTAACACAGATTTACTATTGGTCATTTGGCAAAAACATAACTTTCCACTTATAGCACTCTCTCTTACAAAGTGCTGAATAGCCTCAATTCTCCCGATGCCTAGAAACTTGTACCACACAGCCCTAACTATGGCAACATGATGTGCAAACACTGAATGGTACCTCACAAAAATACAAATGGTACTTTCAGTGAAAGTCAGTGGTGGCCACACATAGGCAGGTATGAGAAGATCCTGTGGTAAAAGCTGCATGTAGAAATCACATCTAAATTTTACTGTGCTACAAAACTGCTCTTTAAAACTACTTTCAATAACAAATGTCATCATTTGGTCTAGCAGGTCAAAACATGACATGCAAGTCCATCTGTGCCATTCAAAGCCCTCATGCTGCCAAATGTCTTAAAACTATTCTAATTTGGTTTATATGTAGTTATTAGTACTTAATTCTGGGTTACATCATTTCAATCTTTCTTAGTACATTGGCATTTCCCCAGTAAGTCTATTTGGGCTTTTTTTGTCCTGACTTTGTCTTGATTTTGGCTCTAACACGATCTTTCCCTCCAAATTTAATATCAAGGGGTTCCTCACATTTATGTAACAAACACCTGCTGAAGTCCCTTGGGCATTTTGAGTACAAGAAGAACAATAAAAAGGACTTCTCTTGAATATAAGACTTCTTGTACTAGTCAGGTGTATCATGATTCTGAATTGGGGTTTTTCCTAAAGTGAGCCCTGAATGTGAGGTGTCATGAGAGCATGAGAACACTTACCTAATAAACAGAAATCCCTGAGACAGTGTCTCCGCTGACTTTTTCACCTCATAAATATGTCACTTTACCTCTATACTATTTTTGAGAATTTTTCCACCAACTCTGATGAAATGGAACTATCCTGAAAGTATTTAAAGACAGAGCTAGTCATCCATTTATGCTGTTATTGGAGATAAGAAATATTAATTAAAAAAATCAGGTGCCATTTTAGGCTCAGATAAATTCAACTATCATGTCCTGTCTTCATTTTATTCTGAAGAGATTGTTACTGTGGTCAAGTGCTGAGAAAGAGTTTAATCAGAATTTGTCTCTGGGCTTTCAGAGCTGCAAATGCTTTGGAGAAGCAGTAACAGTGGAATAGAAAGGACTGGAAATCTATTTCAGACTCTATTACAGATTTTGTGTGATGCTCTATATGCAATTTTTTTTAGGTTTTCAAAAGCCATCGAGTAGGTATTTGGCAGATTGATTCTGAAAGAGCAATTGTTTGTCCGACATCCAACTGCTAATGTTGCACACACTCAGGGCATGGCTCCTACAGAATTCTGCAGCATACCGTACAAATGCTGACTTTGAATACCAAATGAATATATTTTTAGTATTTTTAATAAATATTATCTTTCCTTCACATCGCAGCATATATAAACTTGATGCTGAATATGCATACATTCTTCAAGGAAGGACAGTGATTATTGAAAGACTTCAAAACAGGGAGAGCCAAAAAGTTTGGAAATGTTCAGTTTAGAGGAGAAAGGCTAATACAAGAAAAGCCAAGAAGAAATAAAAAAAAATAAAAAAAAAAAAAGAAGGAATAAACAATATTGGCGCTTTGCTTTTCTTTATACTTCAAAAGGGCTAATTGATCATCTGGCAATTAGATGGGTTACTGGGCTAAATGAACTTCTTGAATCCCATTGGGCAATTCCTAGAGCAGACACAGAAATGTGATTGTGTGATGCAGGCCGAACTGAGGTCCTACTAATATGTTCTCAGTCGTTACTCATCTTAAGGAAGTGCAATGCACTCTTAAAGATTTGTAAAGTGCTTGAGATTCTCTTATACAGGGTGTGAAAAATCCTAAGTGTGTGTGAGCACGTGTGTCTGCACATGCTTACTTAAGCGGGTTTTAATTTATGGACAGAGACTTTTGCACACAAATAAACACAGTTATACATAGTTTCATGTCCTCTTGAATTAATCCATCTGGCCATACCTCAGTGGATTCATTCAGATAACAAAAGAGGAAAATAGAAGGACTAGTGAAGCAAAATGGAACATACAAGTTAACTTGCTGAAGGTGTATGGAGCTAGTCAATAGAAAACATATTTAAAGTGTCAGATTTTCTCCCAGTATCTACCTAGCACAACTCTTGTCGCAGTTCCAGTCATAGTAGTGTCTATGGGCTCTGTACCATATGATGTGGAAGCTTGCACACCCTAACAAGTAGTCCCCTGGGCAGCCATCTTCTAGGGTCTTTGCCTAGTTTTCAGTACTATCAGTACAGCAGCAGTTATGCTCGTGATTATGTGTCATGCTGAGTAGCAGCTCGATCTTGTCACAGTTCTGCCATGCCTTGATGTTGGCTTCAAATGCAGTCATCTTCTTCTATGTTGAATTGAAGTTATAAAACTAGGTCCTTCCCATGTGAGTAAGTAAGATAAATAGAGGATATTGATTAAAAAAAACAGGAGAATGTAAAGTTGCTTAAATATTGCTGGCATGGGAGTATAGCCCTGTGGTTAAGGAGCGCTGTTTCTATGCTTAAAATGAGCTCTTATCAAATGAGGCAATATTTCATCAGGATTTAATTATCATAATATTCAGTGTGATAGAGTTTAGTAAAGGAGACAAATATAGAGTTAAATTGTTCAAATATTAACCCACTGGTACACAGGCAGCCTTTTCATTGCTGTTTAAAGTGCAAAATTTTGACTCCTTTTGCTCACACAAAATCAGAGTAGCTCACAGAAATGGTGATGGTCACTAAAGCCAGCTTACTCACTGCTTGCCAAGGGAATTCATCCCAACCTCTAGGAGTTTTCAGTGCCTATGCTGTTGTTTTCAGTAAGCTGTAGAAAAGGACTGAAGGGAAGGTGTGTGCCTAGAAATTCAAAATAGACTTAAAACTCCTCAAAAAGCAGCTGCTGAAGACCAGACCTGCCATTAGATGTCTGCAGATGTGAAAGCTGGCTCACCCTATTTTTCACCCAAAGTTTTTCTAGTATGTGAAATAAGTGCATAGATTCCAGCAATATGGATTTGAAAAGTGAGGGTTGTACCTTACTCAGAAGCTTAAAGAATTTCTTCTGTGTCCTTCCCCTTTCCTTTCCCCCAGATTTAATAAAGTCTCTGTCCCCTGAGGACAGTGAAATTCAACTTTGCTGATCGTGACTTCAGCCCCGCAATCTTCAGCTCACTCAGCTTGGCTCCTGTAGCCTCAGCAGCTTGGTATCAGGGCTTCAGTGATGCCTTCCTTGAAGACATTTTCGGCATGTGCTAATCTGTTAACCTCTTCTTTCACCTCCTAGTGGCTGTTACTGTAGGAGATGTTAAAAGTAAGGACAATATTTTTGGGAGAAACGTGGTATTCTTGGTTTCAATTGCTGGTACATGAAACCTCTGTAGTGTGGGAATGTGACCTGCTTGATTTCCCGGTACACAAACCATCTGCCAAGACCTCAGCAGACTTTATCAGGAAGATGGCTCAGTTCTCTGCCTGTGCCTGACTAGTCCAAAGGGCTTTTCTCTAGCCCAGATCAGGATCTGCAATCATTTATAGAACTGTTCAGGAAATTAAATTTCTTTTTCTCTGGAAAATACATACTTTTTTTATTTCAGCAAAATAATTTACAATCGAAGAACAGAAAATGCAGCCTACCAAGCCCTGATGTTTCAATTACTGAAAACAAAACAAAAACCTCCAAAAAACCAAAACCATATTACATTTACTAGGAAACTCAAGTACTGTTCCTGAGACTGAATTTGTTTGTTTTAAAGTTCCTTTTTACTGAAAATTTTCAACTAGGTTTTAATGAACAGGGCCTCAGACCTGCAGTTGTTGAAGGCAACAGGAGATCTGGCACAGGATCAGTCCTGAAATGAGCAAAATGTGGATTTCCCCAGATGACCTCTATTGTAGGAATACTCTACACAAAAATTACAGGGAAAAAAAATAAATAGAGTCTAATGGAGAAAACAACAAAAAACCCATTTAATCGCAGGCAGATTTTCTCAGCAATGACATCTGTAAATGAACAGAGATCTGGTTTAAACAAAGCTTGTTAGAAAGACCCTCTCCTCTTACACACTCCTTTTGGCTTCAAACAGTACAAACACAGATGAGATACCTGTTCCTTTCCACAGCACCCAGGACAAACACTGCTGACCTTCTCCAACGTTTTCATGCATCAGTATTGACCTGTTCTGCTGAAACCACTAATCCTTGACTACTTCTGAATGAAATAGGATATTAAAAGAGATTGCCTCCTGAGCCCAGTAAAGAGCTTGAAATTCTTCCAACTCTGCTCGCCTGTTAATCCTAAAATTATATATGTTTTTTTAATCTGGTCTAAGTGGGTGCCTCTGCTTTTAGTCACTGACAGACACGCCTTCATTTTGGTGACTGTTATTCTGGAATTTCTTCAGCTGTACAGTGAACGATAAGCTACCTCTTTACACTTATCTTATGGCTATGATAAAAAAAGAGAAGACTGATTTTGAAAATGAGTGCTTGAAAACAGCTTTGGGGTTGTGCAAAAAGACCTCCTGAAGACTTAGACTTCCAATGGCAACAGTCTTTTGAGTCTTTCAGAACATATAAGCCCTGGGGCTTTTTTTTAGGCTCAAACTTAGCACCTGGATTTTGCAAGCTTAGTGATCTACCTATGGCTTGCAGGGCCGATACCAGGAGCCAGCAGGCATTCAGTCCATTGGAAAACTGAGCCAGTTATCTAAATCCGGCCTGCAGAAATCTAATCTTAGCCAGAAGTTTGCACCATTTGTCAGCACACAACTCTTCCTTCTCCCTTCAGAGGTTTTCCAGATTGCATGTATCACATTTCAGTGGGGACTCTTCTTATTTTTTGAGTAGCCTTATGCTGGTTTCTTTTTCGTTGGTTGTTTTTGGTCTTGGCCAGCTCTGTCAAGAGATTTCATAAGGTAACTTCATTAAACTTAAGGAAGTTACCACACTGACAGTTTGCAGTGTGTTGTGAAAGGTGTAGTGACTTGGAAAGTCTGACTCGTTGTCAAAATGAAATGTGCTAGTGCTGTGTGTAAAAACCCACTGGCCCCTCAGGAAAAACAATGAAAATATTCAGCGAAGACACAAGCCTGCCTTTGTATTGTGTGTTTTCTGTTTCTACTCTTCTATCTTTTTACTGTGGAGGCCCTCTGATAGAAAATTGAGGTTTTAGTTTTTTTATTTCCTTCATAAAGCAGAGCACAGAACTTGTAGCAATAGTAAATCAACCAAACATGGGAGTGTAACTGCTAAGAGTAGTTAAGCTTCTCTTATTTACAAGGAATCTGAGATGTCTGAAGTAGTTGTGTTGCATGGAAGCCTTCTTTGTAAAGTCCAAATGCTGGTCCATGCACTGACTCATGTCAGGGCCTTAATGTGCTCCTAAGGATTCCCAAGATTCTGGAACTGAAGAACATAGTGCTAGGGCAAGTTTCCCCAGCACCTAGGTCTACAAAAATGTTCACTATCAATCTATCTGTTTTAAGAGGTTTTTTACATCAAATGCTTAACCTACAAGTGTTTATACTGGTTTCTACATCTAAACATGTTGCATGGAAATGAAAGTCATCTTTTCTAAGCCAGAGAAACTACCAAGGAAGATAGTCAGTGGAATCAACTTGCCTATCTCATGCCCATCACCACCACTGTGGAACCGGAGTAGTTGTTGGTGTACTGTTAGCCCTTCCATGCTCTTGAAGCCAAGATAAAAAACATCTTTCCTTAAGAGCCTGCCTTTTCTGTAGGTGATTCCCTGAATCTGCACAATGCATAGGGCTTTGCATAAGACTGAACTCTACCTGACTGTACCTAAAGGGTATAAACATCACCAAGCTCCAGGAGTTCATAAAGAAGGTAGTTATTCCCTCTTCCAGTTTCATTGTAGAATTGCCCATATGAAATCCATGTTGCTCTTTGCAATAAGTGCTGTAGGAAGGGCCATATACAGTTCTTCAGAGGACTTGTTCATTAAGCCTTTAGGAACAAGCTGAGAGATCCCTCAGTCAAAGAAAGGGGACAGTGCTGCGTAAGCAGCAGCTTATTTTTCTCTTCCAGTCACATTGTTATTTTGTAAGAAGAAGACTGATTCATGCCTTCAGAGAATAGGAAAATCCAGACCTCAGTGAAGCTAATGATAAAGCATCCCTTTTTTAACAAAACCAGCATTTCTCATCTCTGTTTATACCTAAGTGTATGAGGTACATTGAAATGTCATACTGCATTTTTAGGCAAGAAAAACCTTCCTCGCTGCAGTAGCTGATCAGGTTGGAACCCTGACAAACAGGGGGTTGCTCACTTGAGTTTTCTTTCTGAAAATTGCCATTTTTTCCCTGACCTTGTTAGAAAATCCCCCATTTGTTTGTGTTCAGTCTCAGCTGCTCTCGTGGCAGCTCCCTGGAGGTGGGGATGGTGCTGATTGCACCCTGGGTGGACTAGCGGTCCTTGCATTTTAACTCACATGTGCCTCTGATGGATGATCCACCATTAAACAAGGAGTCCATGCTGAATCCTGAAAGAAAGATTAACAAGTAACAGTTCAAGATGACTGTGTCTGGCAACGCTTTCCCTGCCATGCCATTAACAGACAGATAGCAGCACAAAATCTTCAGCGATAAGGCAGTGTGTTTTATGAAGCAGGAAGCATAAATTTCACAAACATAACAGTGGACCTTTAAAAGCCAGTATTGTGAAAGACATGGGCTGTCTTCAAAACATATTCTCCTCTGAATTTTTCCTCATCTCTTCGATTTGTACTAAGTGTTTTTAACACTTTTAAACATTTAAACTTTTTTAACATTTAAAAACAAAGAAGCCCTACCAATAAAGTTGCATCAGATGATGTTAAAACCAGCAGTAGGTCAAAGTCAAATAAGCTTGTTAGAAATTAATTTGTTCTTTTTTTTTTTCATTAAGAAGCCAGTTATCCTTTATTGATAAAGCAAGAGGCTAACGCTAGATCCGTCTGGGAGCAGCCGATAGTTTTCTTTCTGTTGCACCCCCATTACAGCTCTGACTTCAAATGCAGCAGGTGCAGAGGTCTGCATGGTGTCCTCCCTTTATGCCAAAGGGAATCATAAAGGAAATTTAGGTGTGGGTGGATAATATAGCTGTCTGTCAATTGCTGCTAATCCACTAGAGGCCATTGTGACACAGAGGAAAGGGTGCCTGCCAGAGCATTGCACTCCAGTGCTGTTCAGCCATCCTCTTCGTTCAGCTCAAATTGATAAGTGGAGGAGTTTATTTAGGAGCTCTTCAAGGAGCGGTGGAGTGGAGGAGTGATTCCTCTGGATGTTGTGAAATTTCCCATGTACGGAGGAAATTCTGCTGTGCAGGAGCATTGATTTGTGTGTATAGCTCATGTTTCTGCAATATTGAGTGTATCTTTCTATGTCATTTTGGACAGGACCTGCAGAAGTAGACAACTATTTGGAATCTAGAAATCATCCTAACAATTTCTTTTCCTTGTTACAGTGTTTTAGAAAGTGGTTGCCTAAGGATTCCTGAGGAAATACTGTGATAACAATAAGAAGTTAACTAGTTTGTGAAAATGGTGAAGGAAATGGTGATTTTTGAAGGAGAAATGTGTTTCTGTTGGGGTGGACGGTGAGCTGTAAGAAAAGTTAAATTTGCTAGTGATGCAAAGAGAACCATGGTAACTGAGGAAGGGGGAAAAGGAGTCAAATCAGGGCAAATACAGCTGTCAGGAGGATAAGACAGTAGTGAGAAAGGAAGAAAAAGAGATATCCAAGAGGCAAGGCTTCTGGCCATACAAGTCGGTACATCTGAAGGCAGACAAGTGATCATCTCTAATAAATCCCAGGCCAGCTGTCAGAAGAAAGAACTGATGTATTTTAATTGTCATTTCCATTCATCCCTCTAGCTACCTGAAGATACAGCAACAGCATTTGATGAAATGTTTTAAGGCAGTCAACCAAATCCAACCTTCCACTGAAGAGAAAAAGTTCCAGACTGGCTAATTAACATTAGTGAGATGATTCTTCATCTCTTTTCTGCTATGTACTATATGCTATACAACACAGAAACAGGACTTTTTAAAAAATAAATATGTATATGAAGATACTATTTCAGAAATCAGTATAGGAACATTTTACATCTGCATAAAAAAAAAACACCAGAAGGTCAAAGATAATGCAATTTCACGACACATTGTTTCTTGAAGTAGCAATATCATAATCTTTCTTCTGCTGGGATTTAGGGAAAAGTAAACCTGATGAGCCTTTCTCTGGTCTTCCTGAAGCTGACATAAATCAGGAACAATTCTGCTGAAGTCAACAGACCCGACAATCACATAAATGGTTGTATGTGGGTGCAGGCTCAGGTTCACTGTCTCAGGGAAAACATGAAGATTGTTTTTCTTTTATTTGAAGCACCTGGCAACACATTCAGCTGTGAAAAATACTTACTGGGAAAACAGGATAGCCACTTGCATGTCTGAAGGGACTGACCGCACCTGTTTTTAAGGCAGCGGCTGCTCACTGTGTGAGGGTGTTGGGAAACTTGGTCAGAGAGTGGCTGTCAAAAATTAAGGAAAGCAAGAAACACTGATTTATTGTTCAAAAATCAAATATTTTATTTATAAAATGCAAAGTTTACAGACACATGTTTTCAGACAAGAATATTCCAAGGAGTATGAGAAACAGAAGGAGAGTGAGAAGAAAAAGGAATGCTTGCTAGATAGACAGGATATTTTAAAAATAGAAATACATTAATTTAATGAATAAAGCATTGAGTGTGCACTGTAGGCCCTGTGTTTTTAAAGATTTAGAAAGCTAATATAGTATGAATCCAGCCATATAATCCTGTGTTCAAAAAAACGTGAAATAATAATAACAATGTAACCTCATCCTCCATATTTCCTCATTTCCTTAGGGCCACAGTTTCAAAAGGACTTAAAAAACATAGCAACAACACATTCCAACACTTCCCCCCGATTATGGGAAAGCACCCTGCCCTCCAAGCCTAGGTAAGTGTTGATGTGCTCAGTACCTCCAACCTTGTCCTCCACAAGCAGTTGGAGGAATGGATCACATATGTGTATGGTAGGGGTCAGGTTTTTATTTCGGCTTTTGGGCCTGGCCCAGCAAGCATTTAAAGTTAGTCCTGGGCTTTGTTATCTGAAGAAGTTTCATGTGTTTTCACTGAAATACTATGTGGTACTTAGCACTGCTACCAATAAGGTTTGGGGGAACTGAGCTGCTCTGCAAACTGGGATATTAATCTGCATACAAAAGAGAGTTCATTTCCTTTTAGACTAAAAGGTACTCCCTTCAACTTGGTCTTTTAAAGGACCTGTGAGGCCCTCATCCTGTGATAACACCACACTGCCTTTCCCAGGCAGATTACTCTATCTACACAGCAGCCTTGGGCTCTTTCTAGGGTTATGGACGACCTCAGGGATCTATCAGCATGGAGCTGGCTGGAAGATGGATGGCTCAGAGAAAAGTGAGGGAAGAGTCAGACTTTGTTGGAAGTGTTTAGCAACTTCTCTTGGGAAAGCCAGAAAAAGCCTGAATAACTGACAGGAACAGGAGCAGGCATGGTCAGACCTCCAATGCAAACTCTGACTAAATTTGAAGAGGCTTGTGGACCTCAGTAAACCACAAAGAAAATGCTGTCTTTAAGTAATGATCATGAGCATTCTCTACTTGTGCTGAGTACTTCATTCAAGATTCTTGGACAAATTCACGGGTATGTGTGTTTTTTGTGGGCTTGAGAAAACTGAGGCATTAGGAAGCATTTGGCAGCTGACTATGTGCAAATCTGGATCTATAATTTAGCAATCCTGATCACTAGATAGCTGCTTCACAGTGCATCCAGAGGGGGAAAAAAAATCTTTTTTTAAGTGATATAAGCTAAAACATGTTTATTGTTTTGATGTTTTGCTTTATTTCAAGAAATTTGGATCTGCTTTCTCTTGTCTTTGAATCTTCTAGGGCAGAATCAACTCTATTCCAGTGCTACCATGCCCTTGAGTAGCTTCTGGAAACTAATTTAATTGGATCCATTCCTTGATTTTCAAAATCAGGAGATGTAAAATTACTTTGAACTGTTGTTGCATTGACTAATTTTGGTTAAGAGAAACCCTCTGAGGGATTTGGTTGTGTTTATGATTTGGCAATAAATATTCAAAATACTACAGTCAAAACAGCCTCTCCCCAGCTAGGACAAAGCCACACCATCACCACCACCACATTTTGGTGATTTCAGCAGCACATGTTATGACAGAAATGCCTCAGTCCTGAGAGTAGCTACTTCCCTATTTTTTTAATTGTCTCTTCGTGCCAAGAATATTTGCTTTTCTTCTTCTTCTTCTTTTATACACATGAAACAAAGTTCTCCATTACATTGTGCTTCAAATCTGCATTTTGCAGTGCCTGGAAAAGACTTCTTCTCAGCCCACACTGAAGCTCTCTGGAGTAAAGCTTTTTGTATGCAGCGAGGGATGCATCATGCATCAGCCGTAACTGGAATGTGCACAGCTTTGTGAAGTTTCTCAGAATGACTCAAAGAGTGGAAGCAAATAAAAAACCACAGAGATATTTGTATCTTAAATGTGCTTCAAGTAACTGCATTATTACCACAGCACCTCCAAGGCTTCCTATTTTTGCAGATTGCACATTGTCACCACTTCCTAAATAGCTGTGTTTATTTATTGAAACTCAAGAGTTTTATACAGCACCTCGTGTAAAAAACACTTCTCCATATCCAACTCATTTAGGCCAACATCTCTAAATTTTGGTGCCTATAGCAACCCACTGTAGTCCTTATTTAGACATGCACTGCAAGTAGTTTCATCTTTGAAAGGAACCAGCTGAAGCATTTGTGAAAACCGTATTTCTAGTTTCTTTGGTTGCCTGGCTTTGTATCAGGACCCAGCTCACCAGCCAGCTAAAACACCAGGTGATGTGACAGTCTCAGGTTATGGCAGGGACTGCAATCAGAATGCTCACGTAGTTGTGAATTAAGCATAAGCTTGAGTGAGGTGCTGGATTTGAGGTTTTGTTGCCTACAACCAGCACACATGGAATTGAGGTGAGATTGCTGTAGGAATGCAAGTTATGTGCTCATGTCTTACTGAAGGGGAAGCTAAGGGCGTAATTCCCATCAACCTCTTCCAGCATTGCAGCATTGGCACTTAGATTTGGAAATGTTATTGTGGATATTGTTAAGAGCTCAGTCATTAAATCCAAGAGCCACCAAAGGGAAATGTTTCGGGAGAAGCTAGGAGTAGTTGGAAACTTGTCGTGAAAAACACTAGAGATCTCTTCCCTTACAAAAGGAGAAAGTGTGATTTCTTTTTTTTTTTTTTCTGTCTGTGACAGACCACACACTTGCTCCCATCTTCTTGAGTGCAATGTAACTGGGTGTGGGAGGCTGTAAGGCAAACACGCAGTGGGCTGTGTCCAGTGGAGCCACGGCGGCAGCTGAACATCTGCCTCGGGTGGCTGACGGCTGCTGTGTCGGAGAACCACAGCACTCCTGGTATGAGCAATGAACACCAATGAGTTGGGGAAGTGGCATATTTTATGTTTTAATTTTGCATGTTTAAGTCCCTGCCATGGCTATAGTGTCAGCCAAAACCACAGAATTTCAAAATGTGTCTTAACAGCAAACCGAAAAATCACAATATGCCTTCCTCATTTTCCTGGTGCATGAAAACCCATTTAGTCAATAGGTGTCTTTCTGTCCATCTTAGTGGACATTGTATAAAATCCTGATGGGTAAAAATAAACAGAGGGAAAATGAGGAATATACTCGCATGCAGAAGGCACCTCTCCAGTAGGAACTCCGCTGGGAAGGAAGAAAATGGGTTTCATGCCATGTAAATAGATAAGGCACCACAGTCTTGCATGTAAGACCTCAGCAGCAAGGTATGTTAAGGACTATCTACTTAAGTTCATTTCTGCATGGTAGATTAAGTAAATAAATGCTGAACTGTAAATCTTTGGCAGTTTACAAAAGGGCACAACAGTAGATAAAAGCACAGCAAATTGTGGGATGGACTGACATCATTGTAGAAATGTTGGTTGGTAACTATACTTAGATGGCCAAGATCCTAAGAGCCCAAAACTGTGTTCAAGGAAACATTTGCAAATTGAAGGGAAATGATAAGAGAGTAAATGATTTACACAATTTTATTCAGCTACCTATAGTCGTGGTTTGTAATGAAACTAGGAGGCTGGATTTGATCTCTATATGACTGCAGATCCATGGAATTGGCTAGTAAGTTACAGATAATTTGCCTGAAGATGAATGACAATGTTTAAATTATTAATTGTTTGCATGGAATAATGTTAATTCATATATACATAGTTTCACTTTTCACACATACAGCAGTGGAAGTTTTGAAGACAAAACCAAAATTACAGTGTCTTGAATCAGAGTGTTTCCACCACCGTGTTACTGAAATTTCTAATCATCATCTCATGACAATAGTTTCAAGGGATTTATGAAAAAGTAGCAAAGAATACACTTCTCTGTAATTTACTATTTCCTGTAATTCATCATACCATTTTTTCCCCAGATTGCTTTGACTTTTTTTCAGGAGTATCATATATCACAGTCCGACTAAAATGACCTTTTTTCGGCTGATGTTCTTCTGCCTTTGTGCATTGTTTACTACTTTCATTGCAAAGACAACTATAAAACTAAAAGGTAAAGCAAGAGACAACCTGGTAGGGTAGGATAGTTAACTAGAAGGCTCCCTATGTGGGGCTTTGTTTGGTTTATCAAAAAAGTCCAAAGATTTAGTAAAGAACTTTTTGTGTCTTTGACCTAGTAAGTGAAATCTATAATCTGGGCTGCACAGAAAGTCAGACTAGAGAGTCTGCTCGTGCTTTGTGTTTTTATGATACTTGAATCTACTTCACTTCCTTTGAAACCACTGGCAAATGTTAAGCACAGCAACACCAAGTACAGTTGGAATGGATTCACCTTCAAAAAAACATAGGTAATGATGTTAAAGCAAAGACAAATAAAGTTGGCAACATTAAGAAGGAAATGCAAGGTAACGCATAATATGAGGGCTGGCTAAGGTAGGAGTCTGCATCAACTGCTTCACATTCACAGCTAACGAGTGCCACAAGCTCACACTTTTTCAGTGATTTGCTGGCAAAGATAGAAGATAAGAAATAAGATGATATTTGCAGGGCAAGAAAGGGCTTTGTCACACATAAATAAAAAACAAATCACAATTTTATAAGGACAGGAATTACTGTCTACAGAGGACAATACGAACATAAGGCAGCATGGCAGAGTTTCTGGATGACCATGTATGGGTTTTCATATGCAATGTTAGTACCACTGCAACTAAGCCACTGGAACACATAAATAAGGAAATACAGATTAAGGTGCAATGCTTATGACATGTCTTCTTCAAATCTGTACTTCCATGATGTATTTATGTGCACTTGGGGTCACCTTTCAGCGTTTCCATCAGTTATTTGAGGAATGATGCACTCTCAGTAGTCTTCCTATTGTGGCAGAAGATGATAAAATAATTAACAAGCTAGCTGGGAGTCAGAAATTTTGCATGCAGTTTCCAACTCTGACACAATCTTCCTGTATGACCCTGGCTAAGTCACGCAATCTTTCTGTCATCCAGTTCCTCATCTGTGCTTTGAGTATGTGAAAAAAATGAAGCATTTTTATTTATGTCTCTGAAAAAGCAACATTCATGCTACACCTGCCAAGTGCATCCTGATCCACAGCACACCTATTAATGTCTTTCTGTGAATTGCACAGTAAAAGTCAGTCTGAGTAATCAGAACTCATCCAAAGATTTTTAGCAACTTGAGTGTACGGACAAGGAACCGATGTAGTTCTGAACTCCCTCTCCATGAGCTCATGTTCCTCTGATAGGTGATAGCAACTTTCTGAGTTTTACCAGTTTTATTCCAGGGTTTATAGAAAGAAATTTAATTGAAGCAGTTCTAGGAAATGGGAAGTGCTGTCAGGCATGTAGTACTTACACAGTTAGTGAGAGAGAAGCACTTTGCTGGGGAGAATGCACTGCTGTAGAAATTACAACAGAAGTCCTCACCCAGCTTTACAGCTCCTGACAAGTGTATTTACAAAACACACCGGAATTATGCTGCACAAGGCCTTCTCTTTGCCCATGTTAAAATGCAGAGAATAAAACAAACAGCTGGATGAGTAATTCAAACCTTCCTTGGAGTCACACCTTTCTACCAATCCTTCTGAGGAACAGCTGGAATAGAAATAAAAATATAAGAGGCCTGAACTGAAGATCCTACTTGGAGGTATTAGCATGATTTCTGAGAAAGGGAGACTTTCCTACCTTGTTGTCACACTTTTCCTTTTACACGTTATCTTAACGCCTCAGCAATAGCAGACATGTGGACCATCACTTCAGATTTGATGAAAATCATGAAATAGGAATCAACAGCACACCACTGTATTTCAAGGACTGCTGAAACCCTTTTACTGTATTAAAAGGCAAGAACAGTTTTTTCTCTATTTCTCACCTCTTCATAGATATTCAGGTTTCTCTTGTTTGAAACCAGCTTTTCTCCAGGACTATGTGACCAACATGCATTGAGCACTTTTCTTTTTCATGTAATTCATGGAATTGCTGAAGTGTGATCACAGTTTCCTCATAATTATTGTGTGTTTTGTTTATTCTCTGAATTGACTGGAAACATCCAAAATTTGTCCTGTGGTGCTGAGCTGTGACGAGTCACAGATGTCACATAGAGGAAGTGAGAGGCTGATTCTGCAAGCAAAGTCACTGGGACTTGATGGTATGTTGGAGATTTTTTTTCCTTCACTGACATGACTTTCCACAGTTATAGGATGACTAGTTCTGTGGCATTGATCTGGTTGCTTGGTTTTTATCTTCACCCCATGACCTAAGCCTGCTGATGTACACAGCTGTCTCAGAAGACCTTAAATGTTTAAAGGAGTTTAGCATCTGAATCTATATTTATTTTCTGACATACATTAAAAAAATTGACCTATAGTTATATAATTGTCCTTATCTCCTTGTTACGTTATCTCTTTGTCAGAATTAATTATCGATAACTTCTTGTTACTGTTAACAAGAGTCATATAAGAGACAGAATTTCTAAAGCACTCATTTCACATGCACCCTAGAACCAATCTTTCAGGATTGTCCTCCTTGTGTTCAGAGATGCCCACAACAGTTGTTTTCCTCTTGGTTGTAAGTTTTCCTGTCCATAAAGGAGTCTTATCCACCTCTTGGTGCAATGGACTATGTTTGTAGTACATCTTTGAATCCAAGTGTCTCTGTTCTCTGTCTTGCCAAAACTCCAGCACAGATGAAGTACTGGGAACAATATATCAGAAGGACATGTCATGCCCAGGGAGACAAATCTGACTTATTTCACTGGAAGATAATTGTCTGCACCCCTAAATGGCCTGTGAAGAGCCACTGAAGAGGCGTCTTGCTAACTTGTGAAGGGCAACTGATATTCTGTCAGCATGTGAGAGCTTCAAAATAAAACCACCAGACATATGCTTTTTCCATGTCCTTGAATTTCAAGAGGTAAATACATTTATTTCCTTTCATTTTGCATCCATCTGATTGCTTTTAAGCATTGTTAGGATCAAATCTTTCCAACATGGATACCTATGGCAAACCTCCCTCTGACTTCCATGAGACAGGGATTTGGCTCGTAAGAATTAGTGTCTGGGGAAGATGCATTGAAATAAATGGTGATTGTCAAAGCACATTGGAATTTAGAGCACATTTGTTTCAAAGATAGAAGCTCGCTGGGGTATCTGATTGTCAGAGTCAATTTTTATTTTCTTTGCTGCACATACACACATATTTGAACCTTGTCATGCTGCAAAGGGAAATACCTCATTAGATGTCACTAGGATTTCTTTAGAGTTGTTTATAAACTACAGTCAATAAAAGTATTTTAAAGATTTTTTTGTTTAATATATGAAATACTGGAATGGCCTGTTCTATCAGGAAATCGAAGGAAGTGCATTTATCCCTGGTAAGATGAAGCTCTACTTTATAGGGTGCAGAAAATCTGCGATGTGTATTCTTTTTCAAATAGTTGGAAGATTTATAGCGGTAAATGGTTTCTTTTTCAGTCTCTTGATCATATTAACTGCAACAAAGCAAATGTTACAAATAAATACAAGAGTAAACCAAGAGCATTTCTACATTCTGTATTTTCAATTATGATTTTAACAGAAATGAATCACTTATCTTTTTTTCATTTGGAAACAGTTTTACTTCCCTTTTCCCCACTGGACATATAATTTTGATTTATAAGCACAGCAATCTGGAGCAAAGGGAAGTTTTAAGCACTGTACATACTCCTGATGAGGCCTAGAATTATTTTGCTTAGGATTTTTATCTTCCTTTTTTTACATTTTCGGATAAATTTTAGCTTTCTACTTTAGAGATGAAAAACATGGTTACAGATGACATTGTTTGCCCATTTGAAATTCACACAGGCCTAAGGTTTCATTTTGCACACAAGGTCTCATTTTATAAACACGGTGAAGGGTTCTTCCAGTTAAAATGTGCTTTTAACTGGGATAAACCTGTCTCCCCATGTTCAGACTTATAAATCTTCTCCACAGTGCTATTTACAATCCAGCTACTGCATGCTTACTTTATTGACTCTGAATGAATAAATCAGTTTTCCACATCACCCCATTCTCTTTGCTGATGTTTTGATTTGGTGTCTATCCAAAAGTCTCTGATCATAGACACATGATTATAAAACCATCTCTCGCACTGAAAACTATTTAAGGAACAAGCAATGGAATTAACTTCTTTTAGATATTGTTTTACATTGCACATTTGAACCTGGGGATATACATTTTTCACAGGGCTCACTTCAGGTGGGCAGAACACTGATAAGACTGCAGAAGCCAAAATTTTAAAACAAGAGTTTTTTCATCATTCACTACTTGGCTTGAGTTTCCACAACATACAATCTGTGTCTTTAACTCAGCTGGGGCTCTTTGAGTGAATGCAGGTGTCTCTATCCTTTAAAGATTTTTAAAACCTTCAAAAGAGTTTCATAGGTTTGTTTTGATAAAATTGGGATTTCTTTTTTCTGCTGCATCACTCAGATGGAATTTTGCTGCACTACGAGAGAGAAAAGAATTTGCCGTTAGAGATTTACAGTAAGGGGGTTTTTCCAATCTCTAAGCATTTAGGAAATCTAGGAAAGTATTTTCATTCACAACTTATGCTTGGAATTTTAAAACACCTTGTATAAAACCTGTGGGAGATCCCTAGAAAAACATTTTGTATACTAAGATCAGGAACTGGCTTGTGTTTCAGCAATAGCATCTGTCATTATTTGCTCCTCATAACTTTAGGAAGAAAGGGACTAACACGAGCAATTTCTAGATTTCTACTAGAATCTACTTCTTTCCTTTGAATCCTGCATGAAATTAAAATCTAGAGGGAGCCTGCAGAGTGCAGGAAGCACCTAGCGATGAAAATAACACAAAGACCTGCCTTGGAAGGCATTTGATCTCACAGGAAAAGCCCTTGAGAGTGAAACACGAAGGAATTCAAAACCCGTATAAAGCCTTTACTCATTTTCAAAGACAAAATCTGAATCTTAGCCTACAGATCATTCAGAGGTGAAAGGCCACTACAGTGTGACACTTGACAATTCCCCTCGTAGAATAGGTTTGTAAATTGAGCCTTATACAAGCATGTTGTAATCAGAAGAGGACAAGTGCCCCTTCTAGCTTGAAAGAATGGTAGATAACTGAAGGGAATGTGGGATGTGCAGAAACCTGCAGGTGAGCTGTCTTGGAAGGTCTTGTTCTCATTATTCTTGATCTTGCAGGGATCTATGGTATCAATATGGTCTATTCCAAATGACATGTCTTTTTGCTTGTACTCAGCTAAGGCCTGTGCATCTAAAAAGGTTGCATTTCACTTCCTGAAATCAAATTCCTATATTTTATTATCTGCAATAGAGAAGTAGCTCTCTTACCCACATTATTCTTCAGAGAATATATTAATATTCTTCCAAGGGAATCAGATTTTGTCATGCATTAGCAAGTGTGCATGCCAATTGTAGCTTATTTATATTAAGCCCTTCATAACACACTTGGAAAAGAAATCAGTGACTGTATCACTCACTCACTGAAAGCCCAAACAATATTTCAGTGTACATGGTTTGTTCACATCCCACTGGCAGCACTTAAGGTGTCAAGGAATTGCATTGAACTCACCATTTAGTTTCAAGTGAAAGAGTCACTTGAAGTTAAAACAGAACTGACTCAAGCTGGGGACACTGCTGATCTTATGCTTTCTGTCTACGTGTTTCACTGCTTTTCCTTTACTGGAATATAACACAGAAGAGAGATTCTGCTGGGATGTTGTGCTGATCACCCCACCAGCGGCACCCCCGTTAAGGGTTATATCTTCCCTCTGTGGTTTGACTGATACCCATCTAACTCTAACCCTTTCCTGAATTGCCTCAGCTACAAGGACGGTTGTGCTACAGTCTCACTATGTAATTTGGTGGTGGTTTAGTCAAGAGAGAAGTGAGGACAAATTCACTCACATAAGATCCCAGTTGTCCTCCTTCTCTGCCCACTGGCTTTGTGAAAGAATGACAAGGCACTTTGAGAGGCAGCATAAACTAGATGAACCTGGGCCGCTGTCTTGTATTCAATATCTTCCTGCAAAATCCATTAACAAACAGCACCAAGGCACAAATAATACAGTCAGAAAAGCTAAAAACCAAGCCAGAGAAAGTCTGTAGAGAGAGTCACTGTAGAGAAAAATTAAACAATTCAAATTTTGAGACACATTTTCTCTCTGGTTCTATTTCGGATGGGGAAAATTAATCTGGAACAAGAGAATAGATCATTAAAACCCCAAAGAGCAGTAACAGACAAGAGATTATCTTAAACACCTCCTAAAAATAAAGAATTTGACTTTGTCCCAGAAAACACTGGCACCAGCATGTGACCTATCACAGAGACAGGGAGATACAGTGAAGAAAGATAGTGAGGATATGAAAAGAATGATGATACCACAAGTAAAACAACAGTTAGAAGGAAAGCTGAAGACAAATGGTAAGAAAGCAACAGTAACAGATGTTTTCCCTTAAGGTCATATATGAAAACAGAAATCCTGATGCACAGGAGCCTTTTGGGAGAAATACATCTATATCAAAGCATGAAACACCAGTGAAAGAAAAACAGCACAAAAAAACAAAGAAAAAGCAAAACAGTCTCTTTTTTTTTGCAAAGAGAATCAGAGCAAATGCCCAGGTAGCTGCTGATGAGCTCTTGTTTCAGGAGCAATGATTTAATTTCTTCCCATCAAAAAAAAGATGCAAATGGACTCATAATGGTTCTGGGTTCTGGCGATGTCTAGATGAGTCTCTACACAAGGGCAAGGTAACTGGCACAAGATTTGGTCTGAGATGGTTGTTGTGCCATGCTGTGCTCAGCAATGGCAAGCAAAAGGAGGATCACTGATTGCACGGGCTGGAGCAGAGAGCGGGGGTGGCAAAAGGGCAGAAAGCTGGACCCCCTCACTGCCAGGGCTCATGAAGCCAAAAGTATCCCAGCTGAGCTCGACCAGCATTGCACCAGACCTTACTAGTGAGCATCGTCTGCTGGGATATTGCTGGATGCTTCTGTGCGGCATTTCGGGCCGTGAGGTGCCCTTTGGAAGTCACAACAAGTTGTACATGAGGTGCCAGAGCCAAGACTGCTCTGAAGTGAGTGCTGATATGTTATCCTATGCTAGCAGGCGAGCGTATTGCTGGCAGTTGTGGGGTGAGCACATCCACAACTCTGACTTTCCACATGGACCTCTGCTCTTTGTTTTTCCCCTAGAACATCCACATTTGATCTCTGCTCAGGAAATATGCAGTGAAAAGTGCTTTCTCAGACCACTGCTGTTTCAAGACTGACATTATCAGTTTGGAATATTCACAGGGCTATTGGGTGTCCGGAAGAGCAAATGGCTGGGATCTGAGTGCACCGTTCAAGCCTAAACCAAACACCTTCCCAGATTCAGCTCAGACTATCAGGAAAGGTAATTTAGCACCTGGGGAAGATAGAGTTTGGAGCTTGCTTTTGGCACGCCAGCCAGTCATCTCTGAATGGACCTACCAGATGAGATATTGTGTCACGAAAAAAGTTCATGGAGGTGTTAAGTGCAAAAGCATTCCTGAACCAGTGGAAAAAAAAAAAATTTAAAAAATCCCACTTTTGCCAGGAAAGAAGTGTTTTCTGTGTGTTTTTCAAAATGTTGTTTGTATATATATAACCAGGAAAAAAGGGTAACAAGGGAAAAAAAAAAGAGTACCACTGTGATTTTAACAGTTCTGATAAACACGGTGCATATGCAGAAGAGCTTTGGAAACCATCTGGTTGTACAGTCTGTGTAGTGTATGCTTTGCTGGCCCATGAACATACCTGCTGAGTACAGGAGCTACCAGAGCTTTATGCTATACAACCTGACTGACTGCCAATGGAAACAAGAGTATTTGCATGTGTCTGCATGTGTGTGTGGGTGCGTGTTTGTGTGTTTGGATCATTGAAAGAGATGGTGGATGCAATTTTAATGAACCTAAGGAGCCTGTACCCCATTTTTATAAGTCAGTCCTTGCTGGAGTTTCAACACAGTGTCATGGCAACACCATAAGAAGTTGTCATTCCTCAGCCAAAACACTATAGCTTGAGCTGAGAACTCATCATACTCGTGTGGTGTGACTCTAACCTCAGGACAGCCCTATCACTGTCGCAATGCATAGACAGCCTGTCAAGGGGTGGGTTGTAAATTGTTTTGCTGCTCTAATTCAGCCCTGCATGCCGACACATAGGGTCCTGCTTTGGTTCTACATGCATTTTTTGAGAGGATTCCTAAATAACTCTGATAACTTAAAAGTTCTCTGGGTATTTGAGGGGGAAAAAAAAAGGAATATAGAAAAGCTAAATGCTCACAGTTTGAATCAACAGGAGAGCTGACCATGAGCAGACTTGTGAAACATTATAGCACTGTTATTGTGGGTTTCCAATTGTAGAACCAGAAACAAAACTGACACAAGATATAATCAAAGAAGAAGTATAGGGCTGGAAAAGAAATAATGTTAGCCAGCATTGTTTTATGAACATCAGTCTCCTTGGACACATCTGATTTCATCCTCTGGTGAGATTATAAACTTGCTTGATAAAAATGGCCACATAAATATAACAGATATTTTAAGGCTTTTGACTACTACTGCATGATATTCAGATTTCAAAAATTACACAATATAATGGAGCATGTGATGTAGTGAATGGTGTAAGGAGACAACTAACCATCAGGACCCTAAAAGTAGTCATCATCATGAGGGCATGAGCAGGGAGGCTAGGTGTACTAAACTCCTCTTTTAAATATTAAGAGGAAATAGCTGAGTGCAGAAATCTTTGTGTTTCAGGAAAGAAAAAGACTAGCCAAGTGTGTATACAGCCAATTAAATATATACAAACCGTATCAATCACCCAGCCTCAAACTCATTTGCCTACAATGGCAATTAAACTGTCCTGCATATATTTCTAAATTAACCATTTTGGGGAGACATTGAAGAGACATTGGGATTCAGTTTCCCAGATTAAAAAAAAAAAAAGACCTGTTAATTTGAGGAATAAAGACATTCAAGAATGCAAATCAGTTTGCATTTGGCTCTTGAGGCTGTTCTTCCTTAAATCTGAAATTCCTGAATTCAAATTTAAAATTTAAAATTTAAAATTCAAATTTAAAAATCATTCTACAAGAATATGTCTTCCTTGCCTTCATAATACTGTTGTACTGGTGCTCCCTAGTTTTCCTTAAATGTTTCACAGTAAGCAGACTTCTCAGTTTAATATACTTCTTTCATGAAATTTGAAGTAAATTTGTGTTTAACAGTTTTGCATTATCTGTGAATCATGAACTTCTTTCATTATTTTTATTGTTGCTTACAATGCAAACAAAATGAAAAAGTTTTTTTGCAGGGGAGAGCAAGAGGTACCCTGTGTTTTTATTTTAAAATAGTAAACGATCCCTCCCACAGGAGAAGGTAAATCACACCACCAGTATGAAAATTCTGAAGATAATATGAGCATAAAATAAAGTGAAAGAGAGCTGAGTATTTCCAGCAGACATAGTGTAGCAAACCAAAGACAGTAATTTCAAAAAATAAAACCAATTTTTCCTGAGAAAGTTGTTTATTTTTTCTGAAACTATTTTTATTCATCATTTCTGTAACAGGAACACTGATGTAATCTATTATGGTAATGTAGTATAGATGACTTGTAATTCATCGGTTAATACTGTTCCCTGATGTTGTGCATTTCAGTGCATCTTTAACCAGATTTTATTTCAAGTTAAAACCAGGACATCTGTGGAAAGGAGGTGAAAATAATTACAGATAACTGAAAAAGCAGCTGTATAATAATCTTGCTTTGTAACCTAAATTTTAGACAGAGTGCAAATTTTATGCAAATTTTTAGGGGGAGGATCAAACATGTCCTGGTTATTATATAATGTGACACAGAGTTTGTTCAAATCTGGTGACCAGGAAGGTTTAACTTGGTCACTAGAAGTGGCTGGTTGGTTGGCCCAACCCTTGGACTGAGCAGCAGTCCAAGGCGCTTAGGGGTTGATTATCCACTTGACTGATACGAGGTCCTGGGGGTACAATAACAGGATAATTTTTAAATTCAAGTTTTCATTCCTAAGGAGAAAGGAAGGCACTGAAATGACCACTGCTGTTACATATCCAAAAGCGTCAGCTTCCCTACAGCATCTGAATGACATATCACCATTTGTCATCAACCTTGCTGTCTCTTATAGTGAGCATTAAACTGATTAAGATCCTTTCTTCCAAAAAAAACCCTCTCCTTCTCTATCCTACTTTAAAAACTAGACATCCTCAGGTGCTGTGCTGAGCCCTATCAGGCAATACCTCAAAAGAGAATTGAGCAAACCCACTTGGTTCGGCAGTGTAACCTCACATTCCCTCCCTGATGCCTGCATCACAGACGTAGCACCCTCACACTAGTTAGCACTCAATATTAGAGCCAAATCTTCCTCTGTGTAACTGCTGCTGGAGTTTTAAAGTGTTTCTGCTTTCCCTCTCACATCCCTATGAGCTAACCACATACCCTTGCTACTGCTGTCCTGTAACTGCCTTGAAAAAGAAAACAAAATAGGAAAAAAAAAAAAAAGGCATCAGAAAGCCCCTAACTAATTTTATCAGCTAGGGAGCTGGCAAGCAGAAGTGTATGTGTTGTAGAACCGAAACAGGTGTGGTTTAAGCATTTTCCACATTTGGTCTTGGCAAGAACATGAACAGAGGGTATTAATTCCTCCACACTGATAATGGGGTCTTGGAATCTGTTATCTGAAATAAAAATTCTTGGCAGAGCTCCTCACTTACTCTAATGGGCAAATAAAACTGAAAATTATGTTTTTATTCTTAATTTTTTTTTCATTAGGAACCTTTTTTAACTATATGAATTTGTGTGTGAATTTTACTGAAGGATTTTTTTGTTCAGTGTGCTTTACATGTGAAAGCATCGCTGTCGCTCTCTTAAACAGACAGCTGGATCCCATGGTTCCATCTCAAACAAGAGCCCCACTGATGGGTTTGGATCTCTGTGTGTATGTGTGTGTGCCTCTGTGCTTGCACACTTGCCCATAACGCGTGTGACTCAATCAGGTTTGGTTCACTTGCACAATAAAAGTAATACATTGCTGCCAGCATCTCTCTGCAAATGTGAGAAGAGTAAGATGTAAGGTGTTGCTAATTTTGGGAGAGAATGCAGCTGGCAGAGCACAAGATCTAACACGCAAAGTGAAAGGATGGCTCATCTGACGTTGTAGGTGGCAAATTCTGCCTCTCTCTGATTCTCCATTCCCTCTGCTCTGCTCAAGCCTCCTAATCCTGGGGAGACACAAAGTCTCTGTCAAGAAAATTCTGCGATGCCTATGCCACCTGTGGATGGCGCAGACGATGTACTGTGTAGTGTGATGATGGTATGCCACACATTTCTGCTCCATGGAGAGCACTCCTTGTCTCAAACTCCTTCAAAGGGCCTCGCAGTACTCATTGCTTCCACAATGCAGAGAGTGATTTGGCCAGCTAATAACAGATTGATGATGCCCACAAGCCTGCCTGTAGCAGTGCAGTATAAGTGAAATTTGCACTGGGAAACATGCAGCCAGGTCTCAGCATGGGGGTTACACATGCCCTTACATGCCCTTGCTATTTGGACCCTAGATCAGCCTGACTCTTGTACTCCCACACTCGTAGTTACAACAAATCTCAGCATCTTTGTTAAAGTTGCTCTCAGAGTCTGTAGGAGGCACAGGCTTGTGTCTTACCCAGGTGAGGAAGGCCCTCAGTTAGAGGTCCCCTACTTTTTTTGAGTGGACCACTGGCTATAGCAACAGGACACTTGCTTTGACTGTTTTAGAAGAAAAAATGGTACATTTCTCTTACAAAAGACAAGGTTTGTGGCTGAGTCTCAGACACTGAGTCTCAAATGGACAGACAGCCTCTGTGCCATGCCAAGTGGCAAGGTTTCTCTTGCACAGTTTGTGATCTGTGTGTGGCCTTTCATCAAAGCCGGGGCTTTAGAGCTTGCAGAAACCAGTCAAAGCAGCCGGATGTTCATAGATTTACAGATACTCAAGAAACATGGTTCTTCAGACCTAAACTATGTTTCAGTGGTTTCTTCCTGTTAGATTTTTCTGTAAGGAGAAATAATACAACAGTAGTAAATTATCTTTGGGGTTTGGGGTTTAGGGTTTTTTTCCTATTTCACCAGTCATTCTTTGGTAAATAGGACCATATAGTTTAAATAGTCAAATTGAAGTTTATACTCAATATTATGTTTATCCCAACCTGAAGTCTGAATATTTGAGGCATGGATTTTGCACCACAATACATGTCATGACTCTAAGTGCTCTATAAACATTACTTTTCCATCCTATTTGAGATTTCTCAGCTCTTTTCTGAAGTTCTTGAAATCCTTACATTACAGCTCTTGTTTTCAGCAGTATCATTCATTGTTACCTCAGTTTCAGGTCTTCATCATCTTATCATCTTTTGCATAGTTTCATTAATTTAATACTGTTTAGTTTTGCCTTCGGTTTTGTGTTAATTTCAATGTGCTTGCTTTGGTTACATGTTCTGGTGGCAGTATTCTCCTTGCTGGTTGAATTCACCTCTGTCAACACAACAATTCCTGTCAATCACCTGCACCCAAAGGCTACCAGTTCTTGGTAGCGAGTCCCATAGGAGAAGCCAATGGTAATTCTCAATGAAAAGCTAGACCACGTTCATTTCTGCACGTAGAGGCTTCAGAAACCTTTTTCATTCACTGGCCAAACAGAACACACTGGAAAGCCCGCTATCCATAGATGGCCAAAGGATACGGGCTTATTCAAAGGCAGTGCTCAGGAAGGGTGGGGTAATGCCAAAGGCCTAACGTAGTGCTTTGCAGCGATGAAATCCCAGCAGTTTTTGCCAGCTGTAGCAGGACTCCGCTGTGTGGGCGCCAAGCCGCGGGGCCACACACAGGCTCCGTGGCTCAGCACCCACACAGCCAGCGTTTTCCTAAAAAAAAGTGAAGGAAAAAAAATGCTGAATCAGACTCTCAGAGCCTAACCGAAAAACATGCACATAAACTATAATTTTTATTATAGAAACTCTGGTTGGGAAGAGAGATATTGTAGAAAAGCTGGATAAGAGGGGAAATATTCCTAGTGTTAAAAGCAAGCTAGAGTTCATGGCATTTGACCACAATAGTTTTTTTGGCTGCTATGGTTCTACGACTGATTTAAGAGAGTTTAAGGTCAATAAACCATAGTTGCATATTATTATCTGTGCAGTTCTTGCACTCTTGCTAGCAATGCCATTGATTCATAGATTTATGACGATCACCATAGTAGTACAGAGATTATGTGTTATTTAGGAACATTTGCTCATGGAGGGAAAAAATGAGATGGGAGAAGAGAGAGACAGTTGATCTTCTAATCTGTAGTGCTGCTACATCCAGGCCATAAAAGTTATTGGTCCATAACCTGGCCCCAAACCTAGAATGGAGGGGGAAAAAAACCCAACCAAACCACTAAATAAATGCATAAATGTAAATTCAAATGTATCAAAAAATCATTGCTGGTCTCAACACAACTGACTGATGGGTGGGTCACAAAAAGCACAGCCTAGAAGAAGAAAAAGCGAAATTATAACGTTGTCCCTTGACAAAAGAGGTAACCTTTCCTTTTAATAGATTCCATAAAGTGATTTATTTTAAGAGGAAAAAATAAGAATGTGTTTTTTTCTCTTTCAGTCTTTCTTTGCTTTAAGACTTTAAAACCATACTGTAAAAGCTGAAGGATATTAATCTGTCATAAAAAGCTTAACACGCAATGATATAAATGACAAGAAAATGATCTACAACAGTGTTAAACCACAGAATAATTATTAATTAT
Organism: Cephalopterus ornatus; assembly: GCA_013396775.1. Taxonomy (NCBI): domain Eukaryota; kingdom Metazoa; phylum Chordata; class Aves; order Passeriformes; family Cotingidae; genus Cephalopterus; species Cephalopterus ornatus. The sequence goes on along the minus strand of VZRE01015663.1, from coordinate 215,751 downwards.
TAAAGCCTCAGCTCCAAAATATTCTAAAGGAGTTTTCCTGCTTTCTGTTAGTTCAGGAAGAGAAAAAGTAAGTAAGAAAGAAAAGCCTATAGTCCGTTTCCAGTCTCTCATGCTTTCTGAGCTGAACTCTGCATACAAATCTATATTTGTAAGACACCCTCATCTACCAGTTAATCAAAGCCCTGGAAATTCAAGGAAACCTGTGTTTATGGAAATCTGGCATTTCTGTAAAGTTTTGAATGAGAGCTAAATAGAGCAGTTCATCTCATTGAAACTAATGGCTTCTGCCAAGTGGTTTTGCAGCGCTGGGTCTTCTGGCACAGTCAGCATTTAGGAATTCATTTATGAGCTGGGTTAGCTGGAGACTCTGGAATTCAAATTTATGTCTAAGACTTAGTGGTTTATTCCTGATAGGTCTCTGTAAAGAAATTGTAATCAATTTACCAAACTCGGACTTTGTAATATGCAGAATAGAAACCTGGCCTTTTTTTCATGATTTAGGGCTTGGGATTTTTTTTTTCCTTTCCCCAGTGAACAATTACAAACTGTACACATGTATATTGTGTAACTGAAGGGGGCTTTTTAATCACCCATTCATACTTGCTTTTGAAAAAGCTTTGTCCCTGTGCTCTTGACTTCCTACAGGCCTGATCCTGCTCCTGCTTAATTTTCCTGCAGCGGAACAGAATCTTACTTCAGATGAAGTCAGAGTTGCACATAAAAAGCAGAGAAAAGTGTGGCTTGTCACATGAGTTGATTTTATTTCAATCGGTATTTGCATGAACATGCAGTCAGGCTCTACTCAGTACTTGTCTGATTTGCTAAAAAAAATATATGTATCCAGGAGCTGGCCAGCATATTTGAATATTGGCTTTTTTTTCTGAGTCATAAAAACCTAGACATTTTTAGCAAGCGATGAACAAGAATTGCTCTACGCTTTCAATGCAACTATAAATTTGCTCCTTTTTTCCCCTTTTAGAACTCCTTTGAAGAACTCATTGAATAAATTAACAGCTTGGAAAGCTGCCTGTGGTTTTTGTTGGCTTTGGTTTTGAGGGAGTTGCTTGGTAAACAAAAGTCAATGGATTCAAACAGTAACAAAGTAATTTAAATGATTAATCAAGTGTTAAAACTAGCTTAACCTCTCCTGTTTTACAAACTCTATATCACCCTCACTGAACTAATAGAGGAATAAGACACCCGTCTGGAAATCTCATCTGAAATATTAGATTGAGAATCAAAAATTCAGCCAAGCAGTGTGGTTTGTAGGGATATCCTGGCGGATAATAAATTGCATTAATCTTACTTAAATTTTCCATCTAAATCATGCCTTGAGACCATATTGCACTGGGGGGAATGTGCCTAGCTTTGAATGCATTGTGCTACTGAAGAGGTTATTAAAAGGGGAAAAAACAGATAATGACTTTTCTTGTTTTTCTTCTGACTACTTTTTCCAGTATTGAGGAACCTATGTTAAATATTTTGGCACTAATGAAGAAAGTCTGCTTTCTCCTGCCAGTGCTTATGTTTTCTAATAGAAGATAAGAAAATTCATATATTCAGAACACTTGAGGCAATTTTTTTTCTGGCCAGAAATTATATGTGTGGACAAAAATAACCCCAGAATTTTCCCAGCATCGTCAGAACTAAGTATTTTCCTTGTCCTGCTCATTCAGAAGAATTTCACTTTTCCAACTACACAGAATGTGAAAACAATATTGGAAAAGCTCCCCCAGTTTTTCATCAACTTGCAAATGTGAGAGAAGTCCAAAGATTGTGAAGTTCTACCCACTTTTTCTGCTTCTGCCCCGCATCTGCCACACCAATGTCATTTTCTGTGTCTTAAATGAAATAAAATATGTTACAATGAAAGGAAGAGTTGCTAAATAGCACAACCACTTAGAAACTGGGAGTGGTGCTGTCAGCCATGCTGGTGAGTGGGAAGCTGAGCTCTGCAGACAAAAGCATCACTTCATGTGGTGGGTTTGTTCTCAAGGCTGATGAAGAGGACCACACTGATGACCTGAGTGCGCACAGACACAGTTGGGGCTGCAAAGGGCAGGAGCAGCCCCAGGGCTCCCACTCAACTTTATCAAGTGGTGAGGGCTGATGCCTGCATGGTGTTCAGGAGACCTAGTGGGCACCAGAAAAGCTGTAGATGTATTGCAGGTGTGGGACACAGTCAAGGTTGTGTTTCTATCTTGGGAGTCACGAGGGGAAACAGAGATGACAGAAGCCATAAGTCCACAGAAATCAGCAGGATGGGGCCTGGCCAGAAGAGGTTGCAGTGTGGCTGTTGCCAGAGCTGTCCACTGAAAGATGCAATTCTCACCTAACACGTCAGGAACCACATAATTCAAGGCCGAGAGGAGGCTTATTTCCAAAGGAGCGTTACACAATATTGTGCAATGCCATGCTGATGAACAGTTTTGTCTCTTCCTAAGAAAATTTGACCTGGAAGCTCTGAAATTTTTCAGCAGTTTATCTCAGTATTTCAACACAAATCCCAAGTCCTAGAGCACTGTCAGAATAGGTGTGTGCCGGGCTGGTCTGAAATGAGAGAGGGAAATGGTCCCTCAAATTTCCTTAGGGCTCACCTGGGTGTATGTTCAATGTGTTATGGTCAAGCAGGGGCTGAGGTGGATGTAAATCTGTTTTGTCTTTCCCTACCCATACCCAAGCTCGACTCCTTCCAAACATGTGCCTGTAGCCCTGGGCTAACCAACTGTGCAAGAGAGGAGCAGGGTTAATTCCTCCTGAAAATGTGATTCCTGCTGTATATCCCGCCATGGGATCTGAGGAGCTTGCCTGCTTTCACAAATGCTGCCAACTCTGCAAATGCTGCAGCCATCACAGCAAAGGGCTGCTGGCTTTCTGAAGTCCCATAAGAATCCCAAAATACTGTTCTTCAGTCTTTCTGCAGCATCAAAAGCCCAAGCAAGACAAATCACTTTCCATGCAAATTTTTTTTGCACAACTAGGAAAACACTGAACTAGCAAATTCTTCTTGGGAAACAAATTCCCATTAAAATCAATGAGGCAAGCTTCCCACTTGTTTCTATGGTATTTTGTTATATATACGACAACCTTATGAAAAGAAAATATTTCAGTTGTATTTAGAAGCATCAACACTTTTATATGCAGCTGTGAAATCACAAATCAAGCACAAACATGAGTCATCTGAGCTCCAAGTTTATACATTTCCTTACACAATTGTTGCAATCATCTCCAAAATGACTTTTTAAACTCTGGTAAATCAAAATTAAAGTTATGCTTCAGAGGTAGTAAATACTTTCATGGCACCTGAAGAGCCTTAATTCTTCCCTGAAGTCCAGGCACAGAGAAAGGGAAAAAGGTGGTTGGGGGGGGGAGGTGAGGGGGCATTTAAAAAAAAAACCCACGGCTTTTAAAAATCAATTTATTCTCATTTAAGGTCATAAACTCTGAAATAGTAGCCTGACTTGATTTCAAGAGAGGATTAATGTTGCCTGGGTGGTTTTCCCCTTCCTTTTTTCCTTTCTTGCATCTGGATTTGTTGTGAGTGCAGCCTTGACTGGGGTTTACAATGCTTCAGTTAGGGTATGACCACGTTGGGCTTTTTATCCTGTGAATAAGGATGCATGTTCTTAATCTTGGCTTCATTTTGATGTAAGGATTTGTCCTTTTTGCTGTCTAGGAAGGTATTGTAGATGCATCCTTGCAAGGTTGGGCCACTTCTGGACTTTTCCAAAAATTCAGCATATTCCAGTTCAGAATTGGAATTTACACCCTTATGAATAATGTCACAAATTGGATCCCAGAGTCAAGCCATCTTCAAGCTTGCATCCTGCAGTTGGAGGAATTATTTTTATATTGACAAGTCCAGGAAGAGCAACAGGAATGCTTTCTACACCTGAATCTGCTGCACATTGAGTTTAGGGTTATACTACTGATGTGCAGGCAAAACCTTTTCCCTGAGCAGGGCAATTCCTCCTCCTTTCCATCTGTCAATTCTGTGATTGGTGCTCCCAGCCCCATCCCCTGGGAGTGACGTATGGACCAGGTCGGATCGGGATGTGTATCGGGAGCACATCTTCCACTGCACAGGGCTGCTCTCGCATCTAGTGGCATGGGTAGCAAAGCTCCCATTGATCTCTGGGCCACAGGATCAGCTTCATTCAGGCCTAAATTGCACATCTGTTTTTAATGCTGAAAGCAATTTGTTTTCTTTACGGACAGTGTGGTTGCAAAATCATGTTGTTTAAGATTAAAATTCTTTCATCTGGACAATGACAGCAATAACAACGACAAGGGGGAAAAAACATTTTTAAAATAATGAAAAAATTAGGATACTTTTTTTTTTTTTTAATAAAAGAAAGTAATTACATCCAGGCATCCAGGCTGACTGTAAACGCCAAGTTTGTGCTTGACGCTGTTTTAACTGGTTGAAATATTATTTCTAAACAAACAGAATTTAAAATGGAAATTCTGACAGAGCTTTGACTATAATGCTATTTCTATCATGTTAAATCATTGCTATTGTCCCAGTGGTGTCAGCGCATAGCTACAATTGCTTGGAGAATAATGAAAGCTCAAACCCCAAAAACTCAGCTTCTCATATAAACTTCAGTGTATTCAACTAAAGAAGAATTACACCCCACCAACATTTTAGCATGAAGTCATACCAGATTTGTTATAATAAACAAGTTAATAAATGTAGCTTCTCTCTTAAATCATTTACATGCTCTACAGCTATTCGAGGAACTCTGGCTTGTTTTTAGTACCCACACCTTATCTAGGGTGTTCATCACAACAGCAATACTTGGTGAAGTGACTTAATAGACTGCTGTCCACACTGACTTAACTGTCTTGTTTTGCTGGAATCTTTTATTGGAACCCTTCAACAGGGATTTTTTTGGTTGTCAGCTTTTGCAAAAAACTTCAGCAAAGTATAAGTGGTGGTTTGATTTGGTTTAGATCATTTATTTGGGTATTAGCACATTTGTAAACCGTGGAATTAGCTCAGTGAAAGCGTGATTATGGTAATAAAACTGCACCATGCAGAACTGGACTTTCCTAGCTGAAAAGATCTTTTCTTTGTCGCATGGACTCGCAGATTTTTATTAGGAAAATTAAGTTCACACTCTTCTTATGTATTGTCACTGTGTAGCATCTATCACAAATGATGGTGTCATCCAGCTGCTGTGTACAGTAGCAACACAAACAATTGGTAAGAATGCCCTCTAGTTTCTTCTGAGAGACCATTTAACTGGACCTAGTAATTGAAAAGCACTCCACACAAAAGGACAAAAAGCAAAGTTTCTGCCCCAAAGGGCTCCTAGTGATGCCTGTTGGCAGCTCAGAACTCCACTGCCCTGGGCAAGGAAGTTTGGATCCACATTTGGTACACAAACCTACCACTCCCACAGAGACCACGATGTTACGCCTCTTTCAGCATCATCTTCCTATGCCTCAATCATGAAATAAACTTTTTTTTGCACATGAATGAAAAAAAAATTAATGTTATGTGCCCAAAGATCTTCACAGGCTACAAATTTCAAAACTATCTATAGGTTTAGGCACTTGTGTACCTAGCTCCTTCCTGGCACTTTTCAAAATCCAACAGGACCTCATGGTGCCTACTGGTACGATTGTCCTGGGAAAAGCCAAAAGAAAAAGAACACACCAGCCTCAAAGTGAATACCTGCTGTAATCCATTTTGCTCTGAGTGCCTGACTATCTGCTGCAAGCATGTGCATGCTACCCACCCTGCTCTGGTCAGTGGAGAGCTGAGGTGTTTGTTGTGCAAACTCATCATTTTAAGTGGAATGCTGACAGGGGGTTATTTATGAAAACCTGTGCCTAGGAATATGTGTATATAAATAGTGCAGCATGCAGAAGGACACATACACCACAGTCAGAGTGCAAAATCGTCCAACAGGCTTCTTGCAAAGCCAGTCTTTTTTTCTTGGAGGAACAGGGTTCTGAAAGATACTTGGCAGTAGCTTGAAAGCTCACTTTCTCATCTAATCACTGGTGAAAATGACTGTGGTGTCCAGGTGTTACAGCTGGACAGTTTGTCTTGCTCTGTGCATTGCTACTTCCTTCCTGAGATAATAACGAAACCATATCGGCTCTCTGTGATCACCACTAGGAGGAATTTTTCTCCCCCTTCTCTGTTAGTTGGTTATTATTTTTTGTCAGGTCTGTCCCACTATATTTACCATGTTACATCCCTCCTCTGGTGTAAAATAAGTGGTCTGTGGAAGGGTGAGAGAAAGGGTCAGTGCCTGATTGCCCCCATTACATATGAATTAGAAGTCAAGACAGAGCATGAATGGATAGCACTCCTTGATGTCCTCATCTCTGGAGAGAAACTGGCAGACAGGTTTGGAACAGAGAAGGAAAAAAAGCTCGAGAGACTAAAACTACCCCCAGCCCTTCATAATCCAGTATTCTAGTACTCTGCACTTGGAAATCAGTGCTCATGGCCATGCAGTACCACTCACAGCTCTGCAGGCAGCACTCCCTGGGGACTCCAAATTTGGCACATCCCTTTGCCCACACTTCAGGGAGGCTTCCCTGCAGCAGGCTGCAGCTCAGAAAAGCACTAGACTAGCTGGGCTGCCTAAAGGATCACAACGGTGATAGCAGGCAGAGAGTGTCAGTCTTCACCTCTGTTTTTCCGCAAAATGCCAAGCACAGTCACAGACTCAAGACATAAAGCTCCTTGGGTATGGACAAGGTCCTGCTCAGTGCAGGCTGGGCACCCAGGCACACCATAACCTAGTTTTAGCAAGCTGTCTGTCTGTTTGTGGATGGCTTGTCTAAAATCCCTGAACTTTCTGTCTTGCTGAGCTGGACACCTTAAAAGTGTGCTTGCTTCTAAAGCTGCTGGCCCCTGAAGTTTTCTCAGAAATTATTCCTTCTTAGCTTTTTTCCCTAACTGAATATTTTCTTGCTTCATGAGTTCAGTTTTTCAGCATTCATTCTTCTAATTTGATTAGAGAAGGAGTTAGTGCTTGGCACAATATAGATAGAAAACAAAACCAAAAAAAGATAGGAATAGCTCAATTTCAGATTCCTTCTGTGAAATAATCCACAAGTTTGGTTTCCCGTTATGTCTGAAAAAAGGGCTTGAGTTCTCATTAGCATGGTGCTATTCATAAGGTTTCTGATTCTTAGTGAGTTTGCTGGAGCCTAAGTACAAAGTGCAGAGAGGTGCCAAACTGAGTGAATACAGGCTTTTCTGAGCAACATGGCAATTAGGGCTAGGTGTGATTCAGCCTGAACTTTGGCTAGAGGTTTGCAAAGTGGTTGTCCCTTGTCCCACAGCAATGAAATCCTGAATTGAATTCTTCTTCTCCAAACTTCCCACCCTTTGGGTAACCCAGACTCTGTTTTAATCCTGGCTGTGATATTACTGGGCTGAACTAAACCCTGGAGTTAAAACTTCTGAACTCAAAGACAGTCTAACTGCAAATGTGGATGTAGCTTTACAGTTAGGGCATGTCTGTGTCCCCCATCATCAGAATACGCTGTAATTGACAGTAGCTGGGAGAGGAGGTTTCCCTCCTAGGTCTAGCAGCACTTTATAAGAATGGACATACTGTTCCTCCTATTCTGCAAACGAGGTAACTGAGGCACAAGATTACTTATTTCAAGCCACTTATAGTATGTAGCTCAACAGTCATTTTGGTAGGTCACACTCAGCCCACGTAGGAGTCCTGTGCGGGCAATAAAGCCACAGCTCTTTATTTGAATTAGTACTGCAATGGCAGCCTGATTTACAGACTCCTCTGCTGCTGGGGTCAAAAATTAAGTCACTTTTCAGCCATAGGGGCAGACCTGCCAACTGTAATTAAAAGCTTTCTTTGAAATATGTGTCAGACTTTACACATGGTGAAAAGTGCTTCTCACAATATGAGTTTTCAGGCTGTTGCACTGAACAACATACATGCGGCTAACCACTTCTCTGTTGGGTCCCAACAGCATCTGTTCCTTTGCCAACATTTTACTGGCATTCCACCGAAACCAGTGTAGCGTGCAGTTCTGCCAGGTAGGGCCAGAAGCAGTTAAGAGATTAATAGACTCAATCCAACTTCAAACGACGACTACGCAAACCTCAGAGGTAAGAACCAAACAGACGGCTATCAAATGAGGAAAACAGATAGACTTTGTGATGATTTGACTAATTGAAGAGGTGCAGATGGTCTCTTCGCACCCTTTCTCCAAGACATATGGAAGGGGAGTCATCGATCACAGCTTGCGCGAGAGTCTTAAAACCTTAATTCAGGGAAGCAATCAAAGGTGACTGTGTCCCTGAGTCATCTAGGCCCTAATGAAAACCCTAGCATCAGCTCTCTCTTCTGGAAAGAGCTACCTTCAAAATTTCAGCTGCTACTGGGAAAGTATAATACCATCCTGGCTGCCCCCCAGCAGCTTGCTCTGCCTTCAGCAGGAACTTTTCCTGCACCAAACCCCTCACCCGCCACTTTTCAGATGGATTAAGCTGTGTCTAGAGCCTCACAGTAGAATTTTTTGTGAGATTTCCAGAGCACCTCATCTCCAGCCAATTCAGAAATACTGCTAGTGCAGCCACCTTGTGGCATTGGAGTATCTGCACTTTCAGTCCCAGGAGACAACAGGAAGCGTAGAGTCAAGCCAGAATGTAAAATAAATACATAAAAGTTATGTAAATATTTTTGAACCTCTCAAACAGGCTTGGGTTCTGTTTGATTCAAAGTAATAATAATACTTAGCACTTACAGTGTACTTTATCGTTTGAAAACACTATACAGACTTTAACTATTTGGGTTTTAGGCAATGGTCTGGACCAGCTTGTTTGATCTGAATCAGTTCTTCCATGCCTGGAGAGTATATTTGAGAAGTCAGAAGAGAGAAGCAGGAATATAATTTGTGTCTTCTGAGTTCTTCTTTTGATTTTTGCTGTTGAGCCTATTTGTAGGAAATCATTCCACCTCTTTTTACCTTAGTTTATCCAACAGATGTGTTTTCCAGCCTCATTTGCAGGCCTTTGTGAGATTTAATGCATCTAAGGTCCTCTCACAGTTACTATGCACATGCAGATGTTTCTTATGCTTCCTCACTTGCCTGGTGAAAATTAAAGCCTAAATTGTGAATGAAATATATACTGGAAGCTAAACAGTTCAAACCATCCCTGTTACCTATATTGTTCTAATAGTAATCTCATCCACTGCCTGAGGCACAAGGATTTTGAAAAGGTTACAGTAAAATATGTAAATAGATGAACCATATGCATGAAAAAAATTCTCTTGGGTCCCAGTGTATGTCTATTGTGGCTTGAGTTCTCCTTCCAAGTCTTGTTTTTCCAAGAGTCAGCTTTAAAGCTCACATAGCTACTGAACCAGTTTATGATCTAAAGACATATTTACAAGTTCAAACCACTTCAGGAGCTAATTATATTCTGGACATGCTACAATATTTGGATGCCAAAACGTCCGTATTCTTTGAAATGAATGTTTAGTAGCTTTCTCAAGAAGACCAAGTTTCACAAACTCCAGTTACAACAAATGAGCACATGTTCCTCTTTTTGTTTCCTCTTTTTTTGCTGAATTTGAGTTAAAAAAAAAGAAAGAGTAATCATACTGCAATGGAAAACACTTCATTTTCTCATTAAAAAGTACATTTCAGCAGCTTTTCATCACACTGCCCTGCCACCTTCAGCTTTCTGTGAAAGGAGCTGCTATGAAGGAGACAATCTTCTAGCTGCCAGTAAGCATGCAGAAGGACACAAATGGTCATGGAAAAGCAAGCGGAGCCTTTCTCCATTGACTCAAGTGGGTGCAAGCAGATGATCAGTTTAAGGGGTGCGGCAGTCATTAACCAAGGCTTCTTGTTCCTCAGTCAGGTTATTTATTCCCTCACTTTGACACTTCTTGTGGAGCCAGCAAGTGGACAGTCTGAGTAGAGATGGACAGAGTTGGTGTCCCTGGACCTGGTCCTTGCCCTGTACACTACATAGGGCTGAGCCAGCCACTGCTGCCTTGATTCCCAGTATTGTGCCAGCAGGCGGGCAGCTGGCGAGCTTGTGGATCTCTGTGGATGTGAAGGTTGCTTTACTAGACATAGTCAGGCCACAGCAGAACTAGTCCAAAGCCATCAGAGAAAGGAATCAAGGGCCAGAGGAAATTCCTCACTGACTTCAGCATACATTTGGTCAGGTTTGAAGTGTGAGACAGCAAGACAGGACAGCAGAAAAAGTGGGAGCTCTGGGAAGAGACCATGTAGCTGGTCATGACCCCAGGATGGAAGGCTAAAGCTAATGGTGAAAAGAAGCCCAGCCCTGACATGGCAGAGTGCGTCATGTCTCTGCATGGTGCTACTCCAGTTGCAAGCAGAAGCTTATGAAAATGCAGGAAGCTGCTGGTAGAAGAAAGCTGGAGGCCGAGCTATGTTCCCAGGACCTAGTGCAGCGTGCCTCAATAATGAGAGGCAACAAGCAGTGGGTGACATGCCAGCCCCATGTACACATGTCAGAGCCACATCTGAGTGCAACCTATTTGCCATATCTAGAATCAAGTTTTTCAAGTTTTCCTTCTCACAACTGATCATTTACCATTCCTATGATTTTTCTTGCTGCTTATTCTCCATAGACATTGCCACTTCTTTGATCTCTACATAAATACATGCAGCTCTTGAGCGCACTGTTTACATAGATTAAAAGGTATCCTAAACCTTACATGTACACACTGATAACCCCAAATCTGATTTGTGATTGAGTACCTGAAAATGGCTTTTACCCTCTGGAATTTTAAGGTTTACAACAACAAGCCAAATGTCTTAGACAGCAGGAGCTTTCTCCTTTGAAAATAGCAAGTACCGGCTTCCACAGTAAGGTCGAATCTCCAGCAGCGGTGCCTCTGAATACCAGAAAGGCATTTGAGCCTGTGGATTTCACTGTGATCCACAGAGCTAGTTTTATCTTCTATGAGAAGGATCAGTTTATGCATCATCCTGACAGTGCAAGTATCTTGAGAGAGGTATGTTGTGCTCTTAAAACTCTTCTCTGAACCAGAGAAACCAGACCTTAAAACATAATGCGATATGGTGCATGAAGTAATTTGAATGCTATTAAGTTAATGTTGAATTTGTACAATTTCTGTATATGTTCAAAAGCTGATGGACTATATTGTTCACAGTTCTTTTCAGCAAGATGGCCTCATCCTTGCAAAAGGATGGCATGAGAAATGTTAGTGCTAATATCAAGATCATGAAATTAGAGAACACCACATATAGTTAACAAATACATTAAGGCCAGTTACTTTCACAGCTTCTTAAGTTCCTTGATTTATCGTCTTTATAAACACCATTACTGATTCTCAGCACTTTAATTATAATTTTAAAGTTGCATTCTGAACGATGTTCTTTCCAGTAGAGCTGCATACCAATATAGACTGCAGTAAAACAAGGGAACAACTTGTGTGTCTACACCAACACCAATACCAAAACCACTCCAACTTACTAGACAACCTCACAAACATTCATAGAGCCATTAATTATAAACTGCAGCTATTGGAGGCTATTTTTCTTGTGTACGCTAACCACAAGGCTTCTCTGGGTGAAATCTTGCAGATTTAGGTAGATCATTTAGAAAAAAAAGCACTGTAAGACCAGGTCACAAAGATTTTTCTCTACTACCTGCACTGGGATTTGGGCCTTTAGAGAACAACACACTGGTGGTGCCCATACTGACCCAGGGTTACAGGAGCCTTTGATGTGCAAGGCATGGAGACTTTTAGGTGAAGCGGAATCTGTTACCTCATTGATGAAGTTAATCCTGTGCTGCCACATATGTACTGAATACTGCACTGCTTAGCTCAGCTCATCGACGGCAACATCAGTTTCAGGGAGCCTGTGGTTGTTTTTAAAAAGCCACAAAAGCTGTAAAGAAGCTTCCTTCTACACGTTTGTTTCTGCAAGCCTCTAGACAGGTAGAGAAATCGTGGCAATGCAGGCATAGGAAAGATCTTATCTGCTCCACAATTATTTTTGGGAATAAGGTGCCACAGTGCACTGATCTAAATAATGCAGAACACATATATTGATGGAGTGTGGTACGTGGAACAAGTTCACATAGAATTGCATAAAATCCTGAAGCAGACATACAACTGAATAAAGACAGGCTGTTTATGGCCTGAATCAGCCCATGAAGTTACCATACAGTAAGTCACAAGTGCCTGGAAATTTACCTCACTAAGAAGAGATATTGTGATAACATTTAACATATTATTTTTTTTCCACCTGGCACTTGACACTTTAGTCCTTTTCAAGTGTCTGACCACCTCCATGTGCTTCGGAAACCTCTCTGCCAACCCCAACAAGGCTTGAGAAGATCACAGGAGTTTTCACATACTTGGCTGCCCCAACTTATTAAGCAGTCTCCTTATAGGATGTTTTTATTTTTCAGCCTATATCCCAAAAATCTGATGTTCTTGGACAAGGAAATGTGATTGCGGGTGGGCCCAGGAGTTTCTGCCCTGTCTGCTTTCCTACCTGGCCTGAGGAAAGTTCTTTAGATTGGAAAGAGGCTTCTCCCAGACTTCTCTGCGAGGTGATTCCACAGCCCTAACTCACACTGGTTGGCTCTTAACCATATATATGGCCAGTCCTGATAAAAATGGGTAGAGTGCCAGGGTTCTGCCTCTTCCTGATGTGTAAGACAACTCATGTCATGAAGGACTGCAAAAACAAGATATACAGTTTAGAGCTGTAATATATAGATCATTCACTAAAGTATCCAAGTGAGACCTGTAGATCTTTCAAAGCACACTTCTTATTGAAAACACCTATGCTGACTTTGAAATAAAGAATTCCCTCTGTCCGACAAAAACTCACGCCGTTTTCACTCCATCTTATTTTCAAGGGAAACCAAGACAAGGAGAGAGTCTTTGTAATGTGTTGAAGGTCAGAAAAGTCAGACACTCATTCCTGGTGATGCCTTGGCTGAGTAGACGTGTAGAAAATCCACGCAGCCCTGTTAGTCTTGAAGGCTAGCTTGGAAAATCAGAGTAAGGTACATTTGCCCTGAATCAGTCTTCTTGACCCAGTAATATTAACCTAAAGGGAAAAAGGCATTTCCAGAAGATGACTTAAATCTTTATGAGGCAGATTACGAAACATGCCCTCATACAGCCTGTATCTCTCCAGGAAGCGGTAAAATAGATGCAGGAAACTACTCTGTAGGGCATGTTGAGGCAACACTGGACATGTTAAGGTAAGTGCATTTCACTGAAAGAGACTTTCCTAAAAATACCCAAGGAATCTGCTTTAAAGCAATTACAAAATTGCAAAGGTTCAAGAGAGACATGGGGCTCCTGGAGCAGGTTAAGCATAGGGTGACAAAGATGATTAAGGGTCTCTTTTATGAGGAAAGGCTGAGGAAGGTAGGCCTTGAGAAGAGGCAACTGAGAGGGTACCTTGTCAATATCTCTAAGTATCTGAAGGGAGACTACTGAGGATGGATCCAGGCTTTCCTCAGTGATGTCAACCCATAGGACAAGAGACAATGGGCAGAAACTGATAAACAGGAGATTCCGCCTGAATATGAGTAAGAACTTCTTTACTGTGCAGGTGATTGAGCACTGAAATAGATTGACCAGAGAGGTTACAGAGTCCTCCTCACTGGAGATATTCAAGAACCATCTGGACGCAATCCTGTGCCACATGCTATAGGATGACCCTACTTGAGCAGGGAGGCTGGACCAGATGATCCCCTGTTGGTCCCTTGCAACTTGATCCACGCTGTGATTCTGTGAAAAGTTTAAAAAGCATTTATTTTCTAAGTTACCAAGACATAAAGAATCCCAGAACTTTCCTAAACGATGTTTCTGGCCTAGTGTCTTTAACCCACACAGTTCTGCTTTTCTGGAGTCAACTGCGGATGAGGCAAAGTGAGTCTGAGAACTGATGACTGTTGAATTCCTGCAAATGTGGGATGGTTTATGGAGTCCCAGCTTTGTTTCTATAGCTGTTCCCTTTTCAGGGAGCTGTTTGAGTTTCCTTACAGCCTACCTTAATCTTTTGTTCCTGCTTGGCTGCACTAGTCAGCATGTTTGAAGTACAGAGACAATACTCCAACTATCCCTACCCAACCTGTCAGTCTTGGTTCCCATCCGTCTAGGAGGCTTAATAGTCTAGACCATGGTGACTTCTCTTCTAGCTGTTCCACCCTGTTACCTTCAAACAGAAACAAAGTACAGGAGGAAGAGTGGTAGAGACATGTGGCTCAGTATGTCTTGCTACAGCTTTACATTTGTGTGCACCAGGTTCTGAACCCTACAGCAGTCTGTACTATGTGTGACTATTTCAGAAGACTTAAAATGCATAGTTCAGTGGTTTAGGTTGGTAGCTAAAGAAATATCCTTGATGCTGCTGCACGGCCTTACATTGCTGGTCAATCTCTCATTACGACTCGTTTTGACCAATACCAGGTTGTCATCCTTCACTCCTGCTGAATCCCTTCCAGCAACATAACAAGCCTGAAGAGTCTATCATATCAGGACTCACAGGTAGATTTCTCCTTAGTAATACCTATTATTTGAACCAAACTGGAAGACGCTTTTACAGAAAACCTTCAAGGCTGGTGAACACCCTTGTGTGATTGACTTTGTTTTGCCATTGCTTGTTCGCCAGAGAGGAGAATTGTTTTCGAGCAAGTGATCTTGAAGGTACTGTGCACATCAGAGAGAGAGTGCTGCTGACTCCTCTAACTCATCTATATTGATCCTATTTTGTATCAGTGGGATGTATTCATCCAGAGAATGCCTAACTGTCAGCAAAAAGGGCAACTCTTCTTTCCAGCATGTCTTCCTGCAAAGATTAAGGACCTGATCTCTAACTCTTTCTGTCATGAAGAACTTGCCCCTTTAATGTGGGTCCAAAATCACTGTAATTGAACATATGCTTCCCAGATGGACCTAATTAAGACTGTGTGGTGGCTTTGGGGGTGAACAAATAAAGAAAGAGGAAACTTGCTTTGTGGGAGGTCTATGGAAAGAGCTGCAGAGGACTGAGAGTTGGGAGACCACTAGAGTGATCAGCTGGTGTCTTCTCATTGAGAGCCACAAAGAGTGGAGGGCTTGGGGACTGAGGCCTTCACATTATGGAGTCAAGCTTGATGGCCAAAGGACATGGGGAACAACAGAAGCAGAGCAAAAAATAAATCTCATGATGTGTCTTGAAAGAAACAACTCTGAGGTATGGCAACTGAGATATTCCTGCAAGGAAGGACAAGGGAGCAGGTAAAGGGGTTGTTCATGAGAGCAGATTATGACCTATGGAAATTGCAGAAGAATACATTATTGCAGTATTTGCCACACTTGTAATACCTCTGTATGTAATTGAGCTGATTAATTTTCAGTCATTTGTATGGCTGATTAATACTCCTTCTGTTTTGCCTCCTCAGAGAGTCATGTCTTCCTAAAGGGTACTATTATAAAATTCTTGAAGGACTAAGTAACCAGATTTTCCTTTCCTGCTGTAAAATAGTTGCTCCATCTCTTTCCCCAGATAGGGCACCTGAAAAGCTTTTATTCCTTGGTGCACTCACATCAGGACCCACTTCTTGACAAGCAGGAGTTGAGGATCTATAATTTTGGAAACAAGTGTTGGAAAGCATTGGTAGGTGTGAGGGAGAGTTATGTTGATGATAAACAGAACATCATTTGAAATTACCAATGTGAACATGAAGGACAGGAACAGCTGCAGCATCATAGCTGTAAATTCTTTGGACCAGTGATTGCCTTTGGCCAGGGATACAGCACCTGGAAAAATGGGACTGCATCAGGGTTCTTGGAACTCCTGTCGTGTCTCTAATGAACAAGTGAGGACTTCTCCAGACAACCGTTGGCCATCATCTCCCAAAGGAGGCCTGCAACTCAGCTCCTGCACACACATTTAGTTCTGAATTACAGACCTGCTGAATCCTGTGACGAAAGTGACATCATGGTTGTGAAACTAGGACTGGGTTTCATATGAAGACAGTGTTGCACAGGATTTTTTTGTTGTCTAGAAAAAGCACAGGAGTTGTATGTTACCGATACAGCTTCATAGCCATTGCCACTTTATAGGAAAATTTTTGTTGGAAGTCCTGTAATCTGCCATAGTAGGATGCACTGACTCTCCAAGAGACAATGACCAATTCATCTCTTTACATCCAGCCTGGGTTAAGAGACAAAAACTG
Organism: Cephalopterus ornatus; assembly: GCA_013396775.1. Classification (NCBI taxonomy): domain Eukaryota; kingdom Metazoa; phylum Chordata; class Aves; order Passeriformes; family Cotingidae; genus Cephalopterus; species Cephalopterus ornatus. The sequence goes on along the minus strand of VZRE01015663.1, from coordinate 199,547 downwards.
AAGAACTCAGATTGACCAAAGAGAAAGTGATTTGTGGCCTTGGTCTCATCTCATCCTTCAAAAGGTCACGGTCAACACAGCAAAAGGAGTGACACAGTGGTGTTGACAACCTGGTAAGTGTGCACGAAGAAATCTGAAGACTCTGGAAATGAAACAGTTCTCCTTGGCCGAGGAATAAGTCTTCCAGAGGGTGTTCAGGTAGTTTAGCCGGTCTCTGAGCAGAAAGATGGCATTCAGGAAGGGCTCTGTGTGTCTCTACCAGGTCAGGGAATAGTTTGAGGATAAAGTATTGAAGGAGAAAAACAAGCGTGCAAACACAGCTGTCACAAAAGAGCCACAGCATTTCAGGCAAAACAAACATTAAATTGGGGGTGGTGGGGGAGAAAGTAGGCAAATGTACCTAGTACTTCCAAACAGAAGAAAGGTTTGCTTCTAGCTTTTTTTTTTAAGTATTTTTCTTCCCATCAAATCACTCCATTTAACCAAACACCTAGAGGCATCTTGTGAGACAGCACTGCAGATTACACATATTTGTTTTTTGTAAGAGCTCTAACATTGTGTGCTTCACGTTTCTCTCCCTCTCCCCAGCACTCTCCTCCCCCATTTCTGAGTGCTTTCCAGAGTTTGACTCCAGTCCCCAGATCCCGGGATAGTATTTTTTCTCAGGGAAGACTGTCCTAGACCTGTAGGCTGCAACAGTTCCAGGAATATGGCTATGGGAGAGCAAAGCCCCAGAAGAAATATGAAGTTCATTTTTTTGACTAAAATTATGATTTATGAGGAACAGCTGAACAGACTATGAGAGGTTTCATTTAAATAGATTTGAAGGCCACAATGATTGAGTAGAACTGTATATGCCAACTCTTTTGTGAGACTTACACATTACATATGTAACTATCAGGCTCCTTTTCCTAACTGTCTCTGTGTTTAGGCTTACATGTGATAACCATACACTTTCAGCACTTCACATACACTAATGCTTTTTTTGTCAGAAAACCCCTCGAGAACTGAGGGATGGAGAAGTTTAGTGAATATACTAAGCATGCCCAGGAAAGCTTGGGACCATGCAGGTTAAGATCAGGCCTCAGGGTTACCATGTCTCTATGTCAGTGCCTCAGTTGCTCCCTTTCCCCCTCATTCTCTACTGCAGTAGCTCCTCTTCCTCAGCCAGAGGCTCATTGTACATTTCTATGTTACAACCACAAGTGGCAGCTCATCTCCCGGAGTCCCTTGACTGCACCAGAGGATGGTGAGGAGCAGGTTGGTGTCTTACCTGGGCCACTGGAAAGCTCAGCAGTTGGCCCTGGGGCTGGTGGCCCTTGCCACCAGGAGTGCTTTGATGTTACTGTCTTCATTGCAACTTAGACAAAGAATGCAGCTGAACTCCTGGCACAGAAACGAGTATTAACACTGAGAAGAGCTAATGTTCTTCAGAGAAACAGATGGAAATACTAGCTTAAAAAGTCACAAAAGAAACAATGAGTCCACTAAAGCATAACTGTAAGTCTCTGTCTACTTAAACTACTGCTCTGCCCTGGACAACTTCAGCCAGTTAAACACAGTTCTCCCCAAAAGGCAGATGTAAACACTTGGACCTGCCCCTATTTCATTAATTCCACGTGGAACCTTTTCTCCTATGCCAGGTCTGCCAGGGACAACTATTTAAAATTTTAATAATGAGTTTAGTCCCTACCTCTGGCTAAACTGTGCAGAAAGGAGGTAACTAGGAATCATTTCTGTTATTGGGAGGCTTTTATTTGGGCTGGTGCACTAGATGTGAGGGTTTTAAGGATATTTTCTCTGTTTAAGTCTCCCATTACCATGGCTGAAACAGTTAGTCAACTTTGATATATTTTCCTTGGCAAAATACCTTTAAAATAGGTAAGAGCCCTATCTTCAGTTTTAAAGGTCAGGGAAATGTGGGGTCAGTTTATGAATGTGTTTGACTACCTAAAGGTATCAGGTGGGATTTTCGAGATCTTTAGCAGGTGTCGAACTGGGCTATTAGAAGTTAACTATAACTTGAAGTTCCCAAGTCTCCTTTGAAATCTGGCTTAAAGTATGCTTAAGCATCCTCTGTGCCACTTCAACAAGTGTGAATGAGCAAGAAGCTGAATTCTCTCTTCTTATATCTTAACAGAAGGCACTAAAAACCAAATGGGTTTTCTACCATATAATTACACAGAATATTTCTCTGTAAGTTGCATTTGGCAGACCGGCTTCAGACTGCTCTCCTCCTCATTTTCAAATTTAATTGTATGTTACTTATAGTGTTTCATAATATAGAAACCCAACAGATATGAGAAAGTCTGTCTAATTTTTTTTCTTGCACTTAATAAATAAATTATCTGCTCTGGTGGAACATTGGTGAAGCTAAGCATCCATTTTTTTTAAATAAATCCATGTACTATATAATTATAAATTATAACATAAAATTATATAATATGTAGTATGTTTCTAATCTTTATATATCCAGGTAGCTAATGGCTAATATCTCTTATTGACAATGATTCTACTCCTCTTGAAATGGCAGCATAAAGCAAGGTTAATGTCTCAGTGTCACCTATGTGTATTATCAATGTATTATCAATAGAAAGTAGGGTTCAAGGTTATATGGAAGTGGTGTTTGCACCATGTCATGTAGTGGCCAGTTAAGACTAGTAGAGCTTTAATGAACCCCTTCACAGGAAAAGGATCAGAACCCATTTCTTCCCACTCCACCATCCATGTTTCTTCTTCTGAAAGTGATAAATCTAGACCTCTTCCGGGCATTGCTTTTGTTTTATTAGCATTAGGGTCAGACCACAGAGGTCAGCTCTCTATCCTAAGTATTCCAAGTCCAGTAGCATTTGGATGTAGAGCTGGTCTCATGTCAAAGAAATATACCGTCTTGAAAAGCTATCTTTATACTAATCTCTTTGCCAGCACATACAAATACATTTGAGGTAAAACCCAAGACGTCATAGATGTGTAGGCCTGGAAATCACTGTTGCTAATGAGTTCTGCATTTAACCTATAGGTATAAAGTGGGTCAGCGCCTAAAGCCCAGAAAAAAGTCACAGTAAATCCCTGTGATTTGAAAATCTGATGCATTTGGAGATATACGTGCACACTGCAGTAAAATACAAGCTGGAGGGAAATCTTACTGCTAAGGTGGGTTGCATATGTGTTTTTGCAAGTGTGTTTATGTAGAGTTTTTAGATCCCCAAACCAGAGGCCTTGCTCAGGCAAAAATCCAAGTGGCTGAACTGAAAATGTTGCCTTATGCAGTCTGCAAAGTTGGACTGGGAGTCCGTGTTTGTACATTCTCTGTGCAAGCTAAAGGTCAAGGAAAAGGTTTCCAACTTCTTATTTGTGTCTCCCTCCCCAATACTTTGCCAAGAATCAGGTAAAATTCCTATAATATTCAAAGAGGCTGCAGAATTTGGCCCACTGGCTATCAAAACAGCTCTGAACAGTGGAGTAGAGCTAAGTTATTCCAACACCAGACAAATGGGTCTGCCTAACCTAAGCCATAACATTTGAATTATTAATGTTCTCTAATAAAGGGGATAAAGTGTTTGTAGAACAGAGTGTTTCAGAGCTCTGTTAAAGATCATGCCTATTTTAATTTAGAAGTTCAGCTTGAAGGGAGACAATGCTGGCATTGTGTTACAGAGATTTAAAACAAGTCTGTCTTGAGGATTTTCCTCTGTCCTTATCTGTAATAATAGAATTTAAAAAAGAGTCAGAGCAAGAGCAGCAGCACTGGAAAATATCTTTCTCAGAAACTATAGCAGACAGGTCACAACATTTTTAAACAATGATAGTAACATTTATTCTATCAAAGCCATTTTATGTTTTATTTGGAACTCTGGCGCCTTTATTTTTTTAAGCTCTCATAACATGACACTAATTACAGACATCAAGATGCTCTATAGGAGATACCAGGCAAAATCCAGATGCTGCTTCTTTTCCTTTCTCTGCACTCCCACCCCAGCCCTTTTGTGTGCATTACATCATTGCATAGTTTATTTTAAAAGTGCCTCAAATATGCAATGATAGTAATCGTAGACAGAAGGAAATTTATGGTGAGCACCTCTGGTCTGCAAATTCCTTTACAAAGCACTCCCGCTGCTCATCAGAAGACCTTCTTGTTAGCGGAGAATGTACAGAGGCTGGAAAATACAGTTTGGGTGATGTATTAAAAAATTGTTGGGCTAAAGTAATTTTCATCTTAGGACTGTACATACACTCTTTCTTCCCTCTGCCTCTTCCACTAAAGGGAAATGACTGGATCAGTCAGAGGAATGGGTAGAAGGGTTTGTAGTGTTCCATCTGGGAGGCTGATCTGCTACTACAGTGCATGGGGCCAGCTGGGAGCACTGCTTGGCTCTGGCTCCCCGGTGAGGCACCTACATGTGCAGGTTTGCAGTGAAACATCTTTAGAGAGACCCACAACTCAGGGGTGTCAGCCAGCCCAGAGAAACAGAGAACAGCATGCAGGCCACGTTCCCTTTTTGTTACAGCTGGCTGCAAGAAGACATTGCCATTTCATGGGGATCTGGTGATCTCTGTAGCTCTATGGGCTGTGGTGGGCCTCCACAAAACATCCATAGGTAAAATAACCAAGCCACCTGTGGCAGTACTGAAACTGAAACACTCCATGGGATTTTAGAAACATTGATCAGCTACCTGTGGCAGGTAGTAAAAATACCATCCATCTCTCAAAATTGTTGAGTTTCACCTTGACTCAGCCACATGAGCATCTGCAGGCTATGTGTGGCATTTTGGTTGTGGTGGCATCATCCAGAAGAGCATCTCAACCACGACCTGACCCTCTGCATCACAGGGGTTCCCCACAGCTCACACCATGTGTCCTCGGGCCTGGCTGGCACCACCAAAATGGCCAGCTTTGGTCAGGATAACATGGAGTCAGTGCTGCTGCACGTCACCGATCACTTAGCACAATCTCAGAGCTTTGTGTGACACACATGCACTGTCCTGCCATGCTGCAGGGCTGAGAGATGGCCTCCTCCCTCACATTTTCCCACAGGCAGAGCTCACAGGATGAAATCCCAGCCCTGTTCAAAGTGTGAATCAGGATTTCAGACGAAATGTTGCAACAAACACATTCATCCTGCAGAGTAAGCAAATAAAGTGGCAACACTACACCACTAGAGAACAGGAAGATTTTGATGACACTGGTTCCAATTTTTTAGCCTGTTAAGATTTCCATTACCCTCAGGCTCATTATTCAGCAATAAGTAAACACCAATAAATCTGAAATAACAAGTGAAACACATGCACTTAAGCAAAAAAATAATCCTAGGAAATGTTCCTTCCTTTAGCACATTAGAAACAGTCAACACAGCAATATCAGGGTGACTGTGAAGTTCTAAAATACATTCCATCCTCCAAAACAAGGGTTCCATGAGCCTGCTGAGATGCAAGACTTGGGTCTCAGGAGGATCTTAGGATCTCGGATGCCCCATCTCTACAGGTGTTAAAGGCCAAGGTGGATAGGGCAAACTGGTCTAGTGGAAGGTGCCCCTGCCCATGGCAGGGAGTTGCAACTAAATGATCCTGAAGGTCCCTTCCAACCCAAACCATTCAATGATTTTATGACCTAAAGATCTCGCGGAGGAAGAAGGGAGGATCCATGGTTGGAATTCTGTGTCTGATATGTCATGCCCATATCTGAGAAGTTCCTTTCCAGCAGTAATGGCAAGGACTAAAAGAAATATGCTGATATTCCTTCCCCATTCCAGTCAGGAGTGGTGCAATCTGCACACACCTCCGTGTCTACACTGTGCTGTCAAATATTTGCATTCTACTTCATGTGTATGAAAATTGTGTGTCTTTAAGTACTACAAAAGTTATTTTCCCAATAGAAGAAGGATTATCTTTTTTGCCACTGTCTGTGTTAAAATACCTTGTGGACCTCTGAGCAGATCCAAATTCTTCCTTTTTCATTAAGCTGTGGAAGGTTTATTCTGCATTTCCATAAGTAGCCATTTTAACTTTTCCATTTTCCTTTTTTAAACAGGAAACCTCTCCACTGCTTCTCCACTTTCTCTAAGCTCTTTGTTTATATTCTACTTCCATTACCAGAATTATTCTTACATTTTTCCATCTCCTATTCTGAACAAACATTTACACTGACTGTGAATGACTTGTCTTATATAAAATGGGAAACAACAAAGCAAGAGGGAACAAAAGTAACATCTCTGTGAGAGGATGAAATGTGGCTGCTGCCTCCTTGCCGATAGCATTCTTGGAAGGAAAGTGCTTGCCAGCCCTAAGCATCCCTGGCCACAGGACCATGCTAGAATTGCAGAGATGCATCAAAGGCAAAGCAGAGTCATCTGAATCATACAGTCATAAGGGTCATGGTTCACAAGAGCAAATTACCATCTCACACATGAGTTTTACAAAGTGATACAATGATTAATATATGTCTCCCCACTATGGAGAGAGAGAAAAAGATCCAGCCAATACAAGGGATGTGGTCCTACTTTCTCCTTTGGGCTTGCAGCTCTGTCAGCCCCACATTGGCTGAAAAGGGAGCGATGGGCAGGTGGGAGCAGGTGGGCCAGGAACGTTGTCTGGGAAGAAGCAGCAGGAAAGCAACACCTCACTGCAGAGCAGGAGAACCAGGTACATCTAGACAAATTTGGTGACCAGGAAGGTGTCCGTATCCACAGGGACAAATGGCACAGTGGTACAGGAGGTTAGATGTGCTCTCTAGGAGAGTCTGCAGCTAAAGTTCATCAGTTTGTGGTTACCTTGATTCATGCTTAAAGTATCAGGAGTCTCATTTCTCCAAGATGTGTCAGAGCCCAAGCCAGGCTGCTGTGCACTGATCAGCCTTTGATTCTGCACTTGCAGTGCATGACGCCTACCAGCTGTGCTGAAGTAGCAAGGACTTGTCTGTCCAAGCACCTCACAGAAAACATTTCTCATTCCATGAGAGGACAAGAAAGACTGTCTTTAAATGGCTTCTCTTCACAGCATCCCTCCATTTGCAGCAGGTAGGAGTTGGGCACGGGGAATATGTCTTCTAGTCTCCAAGCCCCCAACAACATGTCTTGATACATGGAAACCACAGCAATTAACAGAAAGGAAGAGATTAAATTCTTTCCTCTCCTTGAGATGGAAGTCTTCCTTAAAACAAGCATCCTGCTGTACATTTACTAGGTAACATGTCTGTTGCACCGAGCACAAGACCAGAAAACACCTCCCTTTCCATTCTTCTGCTGCTGTTTTGTGATTTGTTCTTTAAATATTCTCTTAGTATCTTATTAGTTGTGATATAATCCATAAAAAGAAGGGAAATTTTCATGTTTGTTCACATGTTCCCCACCTTTTTCCAAAATCCAAATAATCTGTTTGAAAAGTCTGTATACATTGTAGGGCCTTTTCCACAGATGGTCTTTAGAAACTTTATTACTATCCATGAGAAGCAAGAAAAGAATCTGCTTGGAGGTCTCAAGATGGATTTTCAGGCCTGGTGTTTGAAAAAATGAGAAGTTTTTACTTGAAATCAGAATATATTTGCTCTGTAAATCATTGCCTGACAATAAACCCACGTTCTTTTCAGAGCTGCTTTTGCTGTAAGCATTTTACAACCTAATTTCCAGAGAGATGTTTGAGTAAAAGATCATGTGATAAAATTTCTTAACATAGTTTATATTTTTATGTGTTATTTTCAGTTTTATCTCCAAATAAAGAGAGCTAATATTGTGACAATTTTGTACCTTATAGATCTGATTTTATTTCCATCTTCCATACTTTTGTAAAATATGACTTACAAGTGTCTAGATATTAATTATACTGAAGTTGTTTTACAGCTCAGTCTTATTACTGAACAGCAAATGTTAATCCCACCCACACATTCTAGTAAAGGAGCACAATGGGTTTTTAAACTCTGGCTCAGCATCTCATCTCTTCTGTGGTGATGAAAATGAATATAGCATCTATGGTGAGGCATGTCAAGCTCTCTGTGGAATTTATTATGCTCTCTGCACCAAATGTTCTACCAGCAGGTCTGCCCCTCGTGCTATTCACAACATGTATAACTAGAAAAGAATTCAGCTATTGCTGGAAAGAGTGACTGTCCATAATTCATCAGGTTAGAAAGCTGGAAGGCCTGGAGTAGAAAAGAAATGAGTGGAATATTCAGCTGAAGTGGAAAAACTCGTTTTCTTACCTAGAACACCTATTTTACATGTAAGATGAAGTTCACTATCTTCTCTTTGAGTAGGCAACCACATTCTTGCTGACAGCAGACACAGGTCAGTGTCAGTGTGCCCATAGGGCCCACAGCACAAACTTTGGATAGCTGGAGGGGCAGTTCTTGCTTAGCAATGCACTGTCCTGTCCTGGGCTTGCTATGTTTATGTTTTAAGTCCATAGAGGAAGCTCTACAATGTATGGATCCCCAGGATTTCTGGAGACCAATGCTAAAATGCAGCGATCCTGGTTTGTTCTCTTCAACCATGCCCCATACTACTGATAGCAGAGAGCTTTAGTGGTGGCTTATACACAATAACTTGAGGAGTATTTCCCTTTCCCAGATCTTACATGAGACCAAGATTGCTGGAGTCAATAGAGAGATCTCTCTGGTCAGCTTGAGCTGTGAGGGAACCCATATTGTTCCTAGATGTCAAAGACCAGGATTCTTATTCTGAGATAATTAACTATAGTCCTTGTTCATGATTTCAGGATTTTTGCAACCTCACAATGTTTACTACAATGTAACTTACTTTTCATATCTAACAGGGCTCTAACAATGAGCATCATAGTTTTGCATTCTTCTTGTGTCTTCATTGTAATGTCTTTCCCAAGTATCCCAGGTGCATCAAATTCCTTCCTCATTATCAGAACCTTAGCACTGATCTCTTCTTATTCTTAGCCCTCCTGGATTCTGATTTCTGATTTCTATCTGCAAAATGGAAGCCAGCTCCTTTGGGAAGTGCTAGCTCTTCATAGGCATAGCCTTCACACAAAACTCACTCTTCATTTTCTGCATAAGCACGGTTGACTTGTAAGATAAGGTTTAGGGTTCATTTAAAACAATTATTTTCTGGGAATCGTTTTTCTTCCCTTCTAAGTAGAAGTCTTGATTGCTGGTTTAGATCTTGGTGATTTCCAGGGAAGGAATTAGTTTCTTTGTATTTTAAAAAGTTGATAAGGGCATGAGATATCCTTTTTCACATTTGCAACAACATTAATAAATACATTTTGAGTGTAAGCATACTTCTGGCTGTCTCACTAGGACCAAATCCCTTCTTGTTTGATTTTTCTCAGTACTTTTCCCATCTGTAATTTCACTGAAGGAGGTGTTCATCATACAAATCTGTCTTCAAGGTTCAGCGGTATAGGCTCCTTGAGAAGGGGAAGGACTTTCTGTGGTAATATCACTGGTAGAATTGGGTCAATACAGCAGATGGGGCTCAGAGTTTTTAGTTCATCGTGGTGAGTCCAGTCTTCTGTGTATGTGACTAAGAAGTGTCCTACTGCTTACAGGGACCAGGAACAGATGTTTAGGGAAAGCACATATCACAGAGTGACTCATCCCCATTACACTCATCCAGTTTCCGAGAAGCCATAGTTTTGGATTTCCTGAGGTAGCAGTTACACATGGGCAGTCACTTTGAAGAGTCACTGGCTGACCTATCCTTAATGAATTTGTGTTACCCCTTCCAGAATTCATCAGTACTTTTGGTCTCTAGGAGGTCCAACAGCCAGGAATCCCTCCATTGCTTTTGTAACTGCTGCCTCACACTGTTGCTGGTGCTTGTATGAGCACATTGCAGCTAATCATTTCTTCATGTTCTCTGCCAGCTTCGTCATTTCACAGAGGTCTGTCAGATTCTAACTGTGCCATTACTTTTCTGAGCCAAAGAGAGCAAGGGCTTATAACCCCTCCCTCTAGAGAAGCCTCCAAATGTCTGCACTGCCCTTTTCTCTACATTTACTACATTAGTGGATAATAAAAATAACAGCATACTCCCTCTATTATACTCTCTATGTCTTTCACTCCATCTTTCAGCTGATCAATCTCTCTTGATGCTTTTTTGGCCTTTTTCTTTTTTTTTTTCTCATTTTAATTTCCCATGAAGACACATTCCCAATATTTGCTTTTCCAATTGTTGTGTGATGGGAGTGGGAGAGATGAAAAACATTGTCTGCTTCTTCATGTCTGCAATTGAAACAATGCCTTAGAATATAAATAAAGGTATAACATAACCAAAGCACAAGATTAAAAGGCTTAGCTACGAGATGATCATTAAAAATATCTACACCTCAACAACGGGTGCTTATGATGCCCCCCTCATTCCTTGCATGGTGAATAGGATCATTTCTGTGTACTTAATCAGAACACATTGTAAATCACACGGTATACTATACTTTGTGGCAACGTGTGATGGCCAAAGTATATAAAATATGAGGAAGTTAAGAAGTTGCAGCTGAACTAACAATATATTCTTCTGGAAGGAGACATTGAATAAATTGTGGATGTTTTTTGATAACAAATTGAAGTTCTTCTAAGAGCTCTACTGTATTTCTCTGCATTCATCAGTCATAACCTTTTAAACAATTATTTCCAATTGTAGATATTCCCCTAAACTTCCATGGTATTAACAACTTAATGTATATCTTGCAATGACCAATTAACATAATGAATACAAACTTAAGAGAACATTTCTCATCAGGAAGTAATAATTTTATACAGTTTTTTGGTGACAATAATGATTTCTGCTTTGGGAGCATTCACAGACACATGTTCACATATATTTCTTCAAAGACTAATGAAGCTGATTTAGAGTCAGCCACACATTTTCCCAATAGAAAGGACACAGATTTCTGTAATGGAAAAGAAAGAAATCTTTTCCCCTCAACTTTGTCAAAGGCAAAAATGTAAGACACAAATAAAACAGTTTCCAACTCGAATATTGTATAATAAGCACCAATAAGCGAAGATAGAAGGTATGATCTGGTAAACCATTCACTGAGAAAATTAAAAAGCAGCTCTGACTTTTACCTTGGAGTTTGTTCATTGAGTCATTAAAAAATTAAGCTTTTCACCATGGACTAGATTTCACAAAGTACCAGATGATTTTTCTGATCTCATTTTTTCATCTGTGTGCACCATCAGAAAGGATCAAGATTTCACATTAAAAAATTCAGCTTCTAGAAAGCCCTATTGAAGCTGTAGATTCTCTGAAAATCTGCAAAGCCTTTCCTAAAACCTTGATCAACCAAACCACTTTCGCTTATGTGCAAATATGTCACTACTTTTTTCCAATGGCTGACTCAAAGGGGTCAACACTTCACAAGCCACAGTTGTACTTCCCAAAGGCCTAAAGTAGCCATGGATTGCCGTGGCAGTTGCTTTCCACCTCTTTTTCGCCTCCCCCTTGTTGCCTTGAGCATTCCTAAGCAGTCAGAAAATATCTTGCAGCTTTCACCCAACTGGAAAATTTTGGGGTGCCATTTGGGAGTTGGCCAGTTCTTGCCTGCAATCCCTTCTTTGACATTAGCTCTGGAATTTTTGCACTTTGTTTCCACTAGGAAGGATTGTAAAACTGGTCAGCTTCATATCCTATGCAAAGCTTGGACAGCTTTGTGATCCAGAGATGAAAAACATACAGCAATGCAAAGGCTTATCAGATCGTTACAGCATTGGAATATAATTATTTAACTTGAAATTCATCTGTAAAGAAGCATGTTGAGAGAGTGAGAGTAAACACACTTGCATGAAGCCTGAACTCATCCAACTGTTTCAGTTCAGATTATAGCAACTGCTCTCCCTTTCCCGAGTCGTCATCATGCATCAACTTCAAGCCATATTTGTTGTGCACTTGTGCCCATGCAGAGGACCTCTCTAATACTGTCTTTCCAGTTAAGACTGATATCATTAATTTTATTATTCTTGACTTGTTTGTGAAAAATATTTCTTCCTTCCTTCTGGGAACACCCAGGAAGACAACAGTTAAAACTTGATCCAGCACTGTATTTCTCTGGTTTATCCAATCAAAGCCCATCTCTCATTGAAGAATCATATTTGCAGTCTCTCATCACTGTGGAGATTATTGGCTGCAAGCATGACAGAAACTCACACAAAGTTTTAGCCATATTCATGATTAATTCTGCTTCTCATCACCCCTTACTTCACCTACTCTCCTACAGCTTGATTCACTGGCAATATTCTGCACAAGCGAGGACAATACTACCACAATAATCGCACTTCTTCTGTATCTGAGGAGGCATTTTAGAGCCCCTTTTGCAATAAAAGCAGAAGTATTAAATTTGGAGGAAGAGTGCTTTTCCTAGCTGCCTGTAATCCTGAAAGCCTCAGAGCTGACACCTGTTATCAGTGTATCTTTCCTTCTGCATTTTTTTAAAAAACAAAATCAAAACAAAATAAAAAACCCCAAACAAACAGAAGAAAAATCCAATTAGTGGGATTGTGATGCAGATCAGAAATGAGTTACAAACTGCAGCTGGTGAAAATTTTTCTATTCCTGTATAAACACAAATGGAAAATAACAGTCTTTCGATACTGTGCATCAAGCTCACTCCTTCTCAGAGTGGCTGGCTTGTGGTCTCCCATCTCCACAATGTTCCCTGAGAGTCTGGTCAGACCAACAATGATTTTCAGCAGGTATCTGAGTACATCATGGCTGTGCTTGCCCATGGAGGCAGTAAAAACCAACAGTGCAAGAATTCAGATTTGCCTCCTTCCTACCCTGCTTGTAGAGACAGCTGGGGGATAATTTCACACCTGCACTTTTAAAACGGACCTGGATGTATCTCCAGATGTGCTGACTGAATTAAACAAAGTCCTTTCTAGCCCTGCAAGACACTACTCTCCTCACTCTTCTTGGCATCAGCAGCCATGCCAACATCCCTGAAATACGTCCTGACTTTCTGCATTTGCTCTCCCTCTCTCCTTCTCTCTGGGTAAATGTGAAGATTCCCTGAAGTGATTGTTGTGGAACCGTCTTCCTATCACAATCAGCTGGTGGTAATGCTACAGCACCTGCCAACTCCCTGCACCTCCCTCTATCACTGTTAGCCCCTGTGCATTGAAACCCAGGCTCCTTCCAAATAAAGCGAAAGAAGGAGAAATGCAAATATGCCCTGTGTGGCACCTTTGCGCACAGCTGCAGGGTCCTGAAGAAGAGTCTGGGAGAATCATCCTGGTTCAAGGCATGAAAGCTGCCCTGTCCACTGGCAGCTCCCATATTCAGCCCTACCATGCCACGTCTTCCTGAGGTGACCCTGGGGCTCTGCCTGCCTTCACGATGGCCTGGCATTCCCACAGCAGCAGCATGGCAGGTCAGAAAACCTGCTGCCCTCCCACAGGATGCAGCTGCAATGCCCATTACCTGCCTCAGGTCACCTTCTTCTGAGCCTCCATGCTCTCTAGACATCACTTACAACACAAGCATTGCAAAAGCAAGAACCAGCTTTTTCCACACCAGAGCTAAAAAGTGCATAATCTTGACTTAGAGGCTGTGAGATTGTCATAAATGGAAATATATTAGAGGTGTTTTCATTTTCTCTCTGGGTTTTTGGCATTCCTGGTTGTCTTTCCAAGCTTTCTGTTTCAAGAACAAGGATTAGAAACCATTTATATTCCTGTACAGCTGAGGCTGTCATATAAATGTGGTTCCAGGAGCTGAAGCCTCCCCAGTAAAATTATGGATGTCAATAACACTCTCTGCATTTATGAAAACCTTAGCAAGGCCCAGGAACGAATAAAGATCCTAGAAATATATAATAGATTCATACAATGATTTTGGTTGGAAGGGACTTTAAAGATCATCTAGTTCCAAACCCCTAGACCTGGGCAAGGACACCTTCCACTAGACTAGGTTGCTCAGGGCCCTATTCATTGTCATGCATTGATATCCATATACAAGATTGATCTAAGACTATGAGACCTAAGAGATCAAAACTTGACCCTTTAATTTGCCACAGGATTTCTGTATCACCTCAGGGAAGTGTGTCCCACTTAGTTTCACTGAAGACATTGAGTCCACTTAATTTGGGAAGGCCAGGAAGAGAGTGTTCAGCATCTTTCAGGATGGAGCCCTCAGTACTTTAGTGTCCTCTATGTAAACCTTGGACAAAGTTGCTCCTTCTATCCTTCTGCTCTCCACTGAGCCGAGTGCTTTCTGTGGCAGGGATTTTCCCCCTGAACTTGACGCACATTCAAAAAACACTCACATAACTAGGAACCATAATTAACCCTCTGCATTAATTTCTGCACTGTCATTACTCTGAAGGGGTAAAGTTTTTGTGTGTGGGAAAATTATATTCATTTAAAAAGCACCAAATATTGACATTACTGGATGAGTCTGTCACCAATATATATTTCAGGGGCAACATGCAGACTGTGTACCTGGAGGATCCCACATGCAGCAAAGCAGACAGTGATATGAAGCTGAAAGAAACATGATTTGCTAATTTACAACTGATAATTAAAAGGGCCTGTCTAGAACCCAAGCTTCCTCAGCATGTGTTTAACATTACTTCTGAGAAGGTCACTGCTGGCTTCTCCAGGAAGGGAGTTCCGGAGAGGGTACAGTAAGTGCACAGAGTTTAAATGAGCAGCCCCAGCGCAGACATTTCACAGTCTTCAGGGATGCACAAACAATTCTGCCTCGGCAGCGCAGAAACAATGCCCTGTATTCACAAAGACTACAGGAACTTCAATATTGTGTGGAGGGGAGGTGGGGGTGAGGGAAGTCTTGAAATGCGGATAAATTGGTATTCACCAAGTGCCATTCCTTAATTTACAACAGTCTTTAACTTCAGAGGCAATTGCCAAGGTGCTCATAAAAAGAGAAATGATGAATATTCAGGATGTCTTCTGAATCCATTAGGCAACTGAGGATGAGGTCTCCATATGTACAGCTTCGGCTGTTTTCACATGCTGGTAGAGAGAGTGCCAAGATGGCGTCAGGAAGAAAAATGGCTCCTTAAGTTGCAAATGGGGAGAGAGGAAAGGAAGAAAAAAAGTGTGTATCAAGTGCATGGAAATGAAAATTTGTTTAAGTATAGTAATTCAACCTAAATGTGTACTGCATGGCACGGGATGAACTTGGCTGTTGGAGCTATCTGGCAAGGCCAGCTCTGTGGACAGGTGTGCTAGGATCAATGTCAAGCTAAAAACAGTCACTGAACCATTTTCGTTTTCCACACCATCCTCTCTAAGGGTCTCAGAGTGCCTGAGGACAAGCAAAGGCTCAGGCCACACCAAGAAGAGGAAAAACTCAACCTACAGAGGCTGAGAGAAGCTCTAAGTGTCTGGCCTGAGTGAAGAGTAAGTCAGTGATGGATCAGGCTTTCTCCTTCATCCTTTCACCCAACTCCCCATTTCGTTCCTTGACAACCTTTACCAACATCCCAGATAAGGAAGATGAGGCACTTACAATCACAGTTGGTAACTGATGAGGAAAACATGCTGTCCAGCTCTTAGGTCCCAGAAAATTATGTCTCCTGGATGCCATGAATCATGGGGGATCACAGGCCATTAATCAAAAAAGGGTGGAAGGGACGAGTTTAAAGTCATGTGTACCAAACACAGCAATTTCTCTGGAGAATCTCAGAGCTGGCATGATTCATTTTGCTTTCTCAGGGAGGAATTGCAAGGGGTGGAAGAATAAATAACACCACAGCCTCCTGAGTTCATCCGGTAGCGAGGCCAAGACTCCTGTTGAGGAGAGGGTTTGGTCCTAGGAGGTATGTATTGCCACAGTAGATATTAGACCCAGAGTTGGTGTAAAGGTATTACTTAGTCCACCAGGTCTTCCCCAAAAGACTGTAGAGAGTCACTGGGATTCACAGGGAAAGCAGGAGGGTGACAGTCTGTATTATCCATATCTCTTGTTAGTATCCTGATTTGGTAATAACTCAGGTTCGCAGCCTGCCCCTGGAGCCATTCCAAGTACTTTTGTGATGGAATATCCCAAATGCAGCTTTCTGAAAGGAATAGGCTATCCCCTGTGAGGCTGTATTGCCTATGCACAAGGGACAGGTGTTAGCTACCTGCCTTTCTAGCCATGACTGTAAAATGTGCAGACACACAGAGATATCTCATGGGGGAAGCAATTGGTGAATATTAGTAGTCTTTGTTGCTGGTCTATGAGCAAGTTATAAGCCAGCAGCTGATGACCAGATTGTGCATGAAGCTCTATTATAGCTCCTTACACACAGGTGAGCAAATTTCAAGTGTGTGATTTACCCCTCTCCTGCTCCTAAGTATGGATGTGGGGAGGAGGATGTACCTCACACCCGAAATCAAGAATGATTACAACATAGTCATGGCTAGTTTAGTTGCTTATTTGCTGTTGATATTGTTTCTTGGGTTTTCCACATCAGTTTCCCATCCACTTTAAATAAAAAATGCCAACATCCTTGGAGTAGAACAAGCAACTGTCTTAATAAAGACAGTCGTAAGATGCAATTCTTTAGACTCACAGATTATCCAGCCACAGAGTTTGAGTTCAGTTCACTTCAGAGTTTTCCACCCTTTGCAATTATTTACAGAACTCTCCGTGTTCACACAACTCGGCTTTCTAGTGTGCTTTTTATTTTTTAAAACTGTTTTTTTTCTGACCAATCCCTCATTATTTTGCATGAGACTGTTCAACACTTCTGGTCAGGCTGTTCCTCATCTGTGATGACAAGAGTAAAGCCAGATAGATGGGAGAGGGTATTTCCATCGTTAATCCCCAGCATTTACATTCACACACGAGTACCTTGCCCACATGCAAGCCTAGGCATTTGAAAGAACAGCGAGGACTTAGCACTAGGCTGAGAAGCCCCCTATTTGAGTGTTTGCAGGAGGCTGTCAAAAAGGAGGAAAGCAGTAGAAACATGCTGAGCCCAGAGCGTTTCATAGAATTGTTCCAAGGACTTGTTCCACGATTTTCTTTCCTCTCTCTGCTCTCAGCTGTAATCGCCAGGAATGCACAGGGGTATGGGCAACACAAACACACGGTTTTCCCACTGCTTCTAAGGTTAGTATGAATGATGTTCCACAGTCTGTTACTCTGGAAATACCAGAGATCATCCTTCAAAAGTAAGCCAAAGAATTATTAGGAAGGGACTAAACAAAGCATCTCAAAGATGGCAGAATAACACTACCACAGTGACTAGCAGGATGAAATAGCTCCAAGTAAGTTTTCCCTGACCGACTGTCAGCAATCATCTCTTATGCAGCACTCTGAGGAGTTCAGCAATGTGGTGTGTTCTGGGCTCGCAGCAGCAGAGGCTGCACTGAGGCGAACAGTTCAGCTGGTGAGCTCCAGTCTGTCAGTGGTGTGATTAGCCATGGGCTGAGAAGGTAGCCAGCAGTGTCTGCATTCCAGACCACAACTAAGAGTGTCTTTCACAGTTCATTGCATTGCAATGAAAATTAATTTTCCTTCATCATTTTATTCTCATGAAATGCAAAAAAAAAAAAAAAAAGTTAGGGGGAGGGGGGGAAAAAAAAAAAGGAGACACTGAACAGGAGGGAAAACCCACAGGGCAATTAGCTGAAGGAGCTCTCTGAAAGAGGCTCTAGAGATGGAAGTCTTGTCTGTCATCTCAGCTGCTCAGGAACACTAGTGGTGGGACTCCTGGAAAAATCTGTGCGAATTGCACTGCAGAAAGGACTGCTGCAAAGATGTTTCTGTGTAGTTTTCTGGTTGCGGTGAAGACCAGTGGGCATTAAACTTGTCTTCAGGGCTATAATTTGGGTAAATCTCAATTTTCAAGTCTACAGACCCTGAACTTAAAAGGCAGATTCCCCACTAACCACTGCCCTGCTTCCAGATCTTGCACTTACAACACTCTGTCCAGGTATGTGTGCCACCAAAAATAGTGGCAGCTCTTCCAGAAATGTCTGTATCCAGAATGGTTGGGCACATATTTTGGAAGCTGTGATGGTTTTCCCAGGCCTTTCTTCCTGAGGCAAAATGAAAAGTACCAGTTGGAAGCAGAATCTCTATACTTTTCCCTTGCTAAGAATACAAAGTTCATCAATTTTTCTACTTTTTTTCCATCAAGAAAAGTAACATTCTGTATGATTTATGGCACATGCTGGATGTTGCTGGTTAAAACCAGAGTATTATCGTATTGCCTGTGTTCTTTAGCATCTATTGTCATAGTTCAGAACATTCTTGACTTCATTTGTACCAAGTCATTTCTCATGGTTACCTATGACCAAGTGCAGTGTAAAGCCCCACATTATCAATGCTGATGGTGGCATCCACCATTTTCATTTGTCTATTGTGGGAGATTCAGGTCTGTGTATTTGTAAGAAGGTGAGTGCAGGACTCCGAGAGGAGTAGAACAAGAGGACTGCAGTTCTCTGCATCTCTATTCAACACCAACCACAGCAGTGGAGACTTTCCACACTGTCATGACAAAGTGCTTTCGGCACTGACCACCTCTCAGGAGGAGTTAGTGGTTTATGCCTCATGATCCTCCCCGTCCATTTCCCTTTCCATGCCTCAGTTGTTTTTACTCTTAAATACAGAAACATTACAGAGTCAACTTCAGGGAATCATCCATTTGCATGGACCAAGGGCTGACTGTGACATTGCTGGTGTTTAAATCTCTGGATTTAGGGTATTCTGTTTTGAACAAAACTAGGCCTATTAAAAGACAAAGTCATCTATTCAAATGCAACAAGCTTAAGCTTTTTCTTTCTTCTAACAGTGTAACTTTATTCACTTCAATGGAATTGCATTTGGTTTACACAGGTGGGAGAGGGAAATCAAGAAGCATATAGAAATGTTTTCTTTTGAAATATTTTTTGGAGAAGAGGGGCAAAAAACCTGCTTTTAGACCAATGCAAACATTTGCATGGAAATTTTCATTAGGGTTAAAATTTTCTGAACAAAACCTGGAAATGATTTTTTCCCCCCTGTAAAATATTTTGATTTTTAAAAATCCCACAAACATTTAAATGGAAATCTAAATATTTTCACAAAAACTTTAATTGTATTTTTAAAGCTTTTGGTTTCCATTTTTTACCAAAAACTGAGGTCTTTTGTCAAAAATACTTAGAAAAATTAACTTATTTTTTCAAAATTTCCCATAACAGATTTTTTAAGGAACTTTAATGGAAAGAGTAAAAGAACTATAAACATGAAACCAGCAAAAAACTGTCACAACTGCGCCTGACCAACTAACTGTGGAAGTTAACATACTTGAATGGGATGAGCAAGAGTTGTTTAATCTATGGGTTTAAGATGTTTCTGCTAACATACTTCATGGAGCAGTGAGTGAAGGGCAATGGGAAGGCTTTCCCTGACTTTAGGTTTTATACAACTCACATAAAACTAGCAAGGAAATTAAAGGAGAATGGAGGGTGATGGAATAAAAATAAAAAGGAATCTCAAGCAATAGCTATTTTTGTACATTTTAAGCCTCCTTAGGGTATTGCTGTCCCTAGAATGATGTACTCAAGGATCATCTAGCCCATGGGTTCCAAAGCTGTGACACATACCCTGCTGTTGAATGAGATCATGGCAACTGAGCCACAGACAGACCACATCCATACATGCAATTGTAAAATTCTGCATTCTCCTGATGAAAGTTCAATGTTCGAATATGTGGCTGATCATAAAAATTCCCAGGACTTCAATGTTCACTTTGTCCAGAAGAGTTAGAAACCTCTGATCTAGCTTCTGTGTATATTTAAGCACTATAAGAGAGATGCTCTGGAACAAAATAAACAGAGCAGTAGATAAAGCTAGGCCTCATTCTCATTTTTCACAGCAACAAACAAACTGAATAGATGCTTTCATTTAAATAGTGATTCAGCACAGGAAAATGCTGACATTTCATTTGCCTAATCACAATGCCATTGATTTATAATACAAAAGAATAAAGAGTGTTATTCAGAAAATAAAGAATTAAAACCTGAACAGAGGCCTGGAAATGTGGTTTTCAAAACCAACTCTTCCAAATATGAGAAGGAAGTTGTGACTCTTTTGTTCATGAATCATTTCTCTAGAAAGACCAAAAGAATTAATGATAAAAACAAGAAACAAGAGTTTGACAAGGACAACAGAAGGCCCAGTCTGAACAGGGATCAACCCTATAGGGTTTTAAGAGTATGGTTCATGAAAAAAAGGAAAGAAGAGGAAGAGGACATCCATACAGTCTCAACAAAAGGCTGAATGGCTCCATCACTAGGATAAGCAGGCACACTGCCAGCTATCAGCAACGCTGGCTGACTGTCCTGGGGACAAAACACACCCCAGAATTCCTGGACATACCTGGCAGAAATGAGAAGTGACTGAATTTGTTACACAACTTCTACCACAAGGTTGGAGGTAATGAGAATTTAAGTGATCTCACAAGATGAGTGAATGTGAGAGGAACAAGAACAGGTAGAAACCATTTAGGCAAGCACTGAAAATAAACCAGAGAGTGTTCATTTGCTGTATTGTATACACAAAAAATAATTTTTAATAATATAAGATTTATAACACGCTGTAATATTCCGTAAAATTTTGTAATATCTTCTCAAGAGGCAGGATGTGACTTCCTTACTTGCATTAGATTGGACGTAGCAAAAAACACCAAAATCATCATTTATATTTAAAAAAAAAAAAAAAAGGAAAAGAAAAGAAGATATGGGGAAGAAACTGAAGAGGGAAGGGAGGAAATGAGAGTCATCATGCTGTATCTGTCCCAGTAGAATGAAAATCCAGAAGCTGCTTTCTTTCAGGGAAAAGAACCAGGAAGGAAGTTTTCAGCAAAATAAGGACAGCGTAAGGGAGGTCAGGCTTCCCCCTGAGCAAAGAGGGAGAATTTCTTTCATGGGGTTGCTGTCTGAGTCTAACAGGAAGAGACTTAAGAGGTTACATCTGCTAGAGTTCCCCAGGAGATCACTGGGAGTTGACTTGACTGCCCTTCAGCCATCTACACAAGGAGGCAGGTTTCCCGTCAGACAAGAATATAACAAGGTCTAGGGACTACAAGATGAAACCAGCAGAATTTAGGCACACCAGTTATAACAGGGATTGCTTTCAGCAACATCCTAAGATGTGTGGCAGATTCTCCCATGATGTGAGGCCCCTGAATCAAGACAGTTTTGAAAGGTATGTTTTAATTTAATCTAAGGGTACAAATTTTTATGCAGAGTTTACTAAATTAAAACTTGTGGCCTTTATTTGACAGGAATTTAAATTGGATAACCAAAATACAGCCATTTCTTCTGTCTTAAAATCTATAAGATTGCAGAGGAACAAATGTTATGCCATTGTCCACTTGCAAAAGTTGTTGTAACAATCCTTTCACATGAACATTTTTGAAGCATTTTCTGAAATATTAATAATCCCAAATAAGTCTCATTAAATCAAGCATTTGGGAAAAAGCCCAAGTGTCTCAAAACAAGGTCTTTTCCTTGATGAAATTGAAGAGCGTTTGGTCTGCAAGACCACAAATCCATTTTAACATATCAACCTAGAATAACCACTAGAATTTTCTGCTTTATTACTGCCTCCTGAAGAAAGTAGAAAAGAGATCAAGAGATTCAAAAACTTTAACAGAAATAATTGTGAATTAGGGAAAAGAAATAAAAAGATTCAGTCTTCTTGGTAGAAAGAACATGGCTAACAGTAGAGTTCTCATTTGAAATCCAAGAATCCAAAGGTTTTCAATGGACACAAGATATAATAAATTCAAAATTCATCAAGGAAAATGTTCTCTCACTGCAAAGTCCATTGCCAGTCCATGGCTGGCAGATTCTGAGGGTTCTGTGGGAAAACCAGTCAATACTTATACTGCTCCAAGGCCTATATGTGTGAGGTCTCCTGGTCAGGCAAGTCTATAATCCTACAGGTGTAGGAAAGTGGAACACCGTGTGCACATCCCATGTGTTTTTGCTGTCCTTGCCTTGGCCTTCTAGAGGGCAAACGAGCTCCAGTGATCCACTCACAAAGCTTTAGACTCAACAGAATGTGTATTTTCTGTGCTTCAGGTCATGCTATTTACTTAGCGCAACACAGACTTCAGACTGATCACTGCCTCAGTCATCTTAAGTCATGCCAAGGGCCAGCTGCAGAGGACTCCTCCTTCCAAGTCAGATGCCATCAGCTTAAGAGAGAAGAATTGCTGATCTAAGCATTCCCAGAGGGCTGTGGGAACCACCAAACAGACTCCAAATAGCAAACAAAAAGTCTTCGAGGTGTAGCCAAAAACGCTTGAAGACTGAGGAACATACGGCTGAGCCAGAATGTAAACTCCGTCCTAACCTTGGAGGCACTACCAATAGCTTCCTCTGTTTCTGGGCATAAACTATCTACTGACTGAAAGTCACTGGGAACAGTACTCCTATTTAATAGAATTTCCATAATTACCTGATATGAATTTCTTTGCACCTTTTTCCCAGATCCTCTGGTCATATTAGTGGCAGCAGCCACCAATATGACACATACGACAAGATGATCTGATTTTCCCATTAATTTCTTCCGCTCTCTTTGCCTTTTCTTTAACTTTAGTCTTGGAGAGGGACTGTGTCCACCTGGGTGTTTTGAAAGAGCCTGCTGGGTGCAGATGCTACTGCGTCATCATTGTATTTTTTCAATTGGAGTCATTATTCTGTGCTCAGATGCCATGAAAGAAAATGAGGTAAATCTGCAGAGGTAGCTGGCAGAGACCGTAATAGATTACAGATTATACAATGTCATAGACACAAGCAGTACTCATCTAAAATAAGATTTTAGTACCTTTAAAAGCTGTGATAAATTATAAAGAAAGGTAATATAAAATGTATGATCAAGTGTGGGCTCATTTTACTTCAGGCATTCGATCACATGGGGACCAAAGGAGACAGAGAGAGGGGATGAATTTTTATTGCTTGGCTGAAATGTCAAAATTGGGTTGGTTTAAAATATTTATGACATGAGAGAAAGAAAATCTGTGAATTACTCAGAACTTAATGTACGTACTCTCAATGTGTTTCACATTTTCTTTATTTGGGGACAGCAGAGTGGGGAATTGAGGATAACTTGTTTACTGCCAAACAGCTCTCCGTAGTACCTAGTTTTCCTATGTATTAAAAATCGTGGCTGGGGCCAAGAATGCCGGGGCTGGAATTAAAGACGGGAACAACACAATAACTTTAAGTAATGGCAGAGAGATTTAAATAGCACACATCAGCAGAAAAGAATGGGGAAACCTACAGTACACTGACTTCATTGATACCCCATTTATCAGCAATTACTGACTCCATTAAAGGCAGAGTTTACAGCAGACAGAGAAACAGAGCCTAAAATATGTCCCAACAGATGGACGGAGAGTGTCAGTGATGCCGTATTTCAAAGGCATCTGCAACTTTGTTATCATTGTACATGGAGTCAGAAAGACAGTGAAAAACACTGGAGTAAGGGCCAGCAAATGATTTACTTGACCCTGCATGGGCAGAACTGACAGCGAAAACCTCATTAATTCCTCAGGTCATTCTGGAAGACATTAATTTGGTTTGGACTCGGGACGAGGGGAGATTTTCCAGACATACACCAGGAATTATGAAATCTCTATAGCCAGAGGAAAGTATGTCCAAATCACTTTATGCATAAATCAAGCTGACTTTCTGAAGAAGGATAATAGCCTAATCAGGGGAGTTATGGAACTTCTTGTACTTATTAGACAGAAAATAAAACAGTATTTTATTTGATAATCAGCTTGGGGAAGATTTCCCCCCCTATCTTTCTTTTACTGCTGTCTTCCCTTGCCAGAGATGAGCTGGAAAAAAGACTCTCATGAATAATTTTGAGTGCTGTGATACTATTTGTTTGTTTGTGGGGGTATACACATTAAAAAAAATATACATATGGGAAGTATATGCGTAGAATTTCAGTCAACCTGCTGTATTTGCACATATTTTGGCCTTTTAACTCCATGCTGCAGAATGCCAAGTACTGTCACCTTCCTGCTCTGAGTCTGCTTAACTCTTGCTTACCCTCAGCTGAAAGCATGTTGGTAAATAGGAGGGTAAGAAAGCACTTGGGCTGGGGTGACAGCCCTCTTGCCATGCCCCTGCTCCTTCATGGTCCCTTCTCCAGTCCAGCTCCTACCAACACTGAGGGGACATTTGCCTCAACAAGGACTGTTAAAAAATTGGGAGTCCAGACTACGGGACTCAGTGCAGAAACACAACTTGGGCTGAGCGGGAGACCCTTTGAGCAGGGCTTAGGTCCCAGCTATGACTTCTC
Source organism: Cephalopterus ornatus (assembly GCA_013396775.1). Taxonomy (NCBI): domain Eukaryota; kingdom Metazoa; phylum Chordata; class Aves; order Passeriformes; family Cotingidae; genus Cephalopterus; species Cephalopterus ornatus. Next base: position 175,326 of record VZRE01015663.1, on the reverse strand, counting down.
CAGTCTGGCCCTAAATTTCTTCTTCAGAAAAGGTCCCTGAACAGAAAAGCACTGGCAGGGTGTCCCCGGCTCGGTGGCGGGGAGCTCCAGATCCAGCTGGGGTGAGCAGGACACCCCCCTCCTGCCTGGCTGACCTCCATGGTGAGCCTGGTTTGGCTCCAGTAACAGTCACCAAAGCCCCCAAAGCCCCCAAAGCCCCTGGAAACAGCCAGGAGCTGCACGAAGTCATCCTATCAACCCCCCCTGCAATACACGCTTTCCAGTGCTTATACATAAGCCCTTTCCACACAGGGTATCTTCCTTGGTAAAAGATGCATTCATCATGTTTAGAGAAGGGTTATCTCTCCCTGGAAAGAACATGCATTAGTACTTTTTACTCATTCAACACTGGACACTCCCTATCAACAACAGCCTGCCGAAAGGGGAGAAAGAGGTAAATTAATCACAGGAAGAGACAATTTAAAGGAGTTTGGCTATAAAATGGAGTTCATTAGGAGGCCATAATGTATTTGGGACTAACAAGCTGCAATTTCCCCACCTCTGCTGTCCCAGACAACAACAAGCAACACTAACTGCATTGATATCATGGCACAGGATGGCCACTTACCCTCTCTTGAATCCTTCCATAGAACAGTCACAAAAAAAATTTGTGTCACCTATTGCGAACGAGAGTTGTCTTTCGTAATGCTTAGCTCCTTATCTCCTTTGATTGAGAGAATACAGTATTAAGTGGTCTGCAGTTTTCGCTCTGGAGCTGAGGTTGTAATAATAATCATGTTACTTGGCTCTAAGTTTGCACTTAGGGAGATCTCAAAGCACGTTACAAATGCACATGGTACAGACAGCATATCACTACAGGCACAGATCCAAGCAAACCCCAGTTGGGAACACAGCACAAAGCACTCATTCCCATCTATCTTCCAGGATGCAACAGTATCCATTTTTTCTGCATATTCCTGGTTTGGCTTGTTAAAAAGTATATTGTGTTGGCTAGGAATTTTTTTTTTCTGGGCTTCAGATTTCTCTCAATTTAATGTCATATTACTATTATGCAAAACAGCCTGTGTGAAGCACTACCAAACCCACTGTCCCTGTAGGGGGTTGGGTCTAGGGCAAAAGGAGAGGTAAAACAGTGACTGACATACACAAGTGACCCCACGTCTGGACTTCTTTGACCGAGTCAGAACAAGCCAATTAATATTTATTAAGACTAAATAAGAGCTCAGTTCTTTATCAGGATGTTAGCCAGTGACCTTAGCTCTATACACCATGCTAGAATCTAATACAAAGTAAATATTTCATTTGGGAAGCCTTTGCAGCCCATCAACTGCAAAAGTACCACAGGAGGCAACTCGGTTGTCGGGAACTGTGTGCTCTCCTATCACCTAAGTGCTTTCACCAGAGAGGGCCGTGTTCTTGCTATTACAAGGGTGAGCGAAAGGCATTGCCAGCCCAGCCTGCAGGTTCGGGAGGAGGTAATCTTGGGAAGGCAGGCCAACAGCTACGAATCATTTTGTTATGAGCAAGGTAAATAACAGGAACAATTTGCAGTGCACAAAAAACATTTCTTTATTCCACTGATTTTATTCTATTCAACTATTGGTTTAAAAATACGAATAGAAATCATCTGGAGGTTCATTTTCACGTGTGCTCAGACTATCTCTCTAGCAACAAAAAGGAACTGAAAATAAAGGTGAATTATATGTATGACTAGTTTGCCTGGCTGTGAATGGAGTAATAGCAATTGATGTTGGCATAAATGAAAATCAGACAACAAGGAGGATTCTGTTTGGTCATGGTGACTTGATGCCCGAAGCCAGCTGAATACATATTTTTCAAGAAAATGATTGTGTTTCAGATAACAGCTGAGGTTATTAAAATATTAATGGTTGTATTTTTTACTTCTTGCACTCCCTGCAGTATCTTTTTTTTCTTATTCCCTTTTTCTCTTCTTCTCCCTTTTTCTCCCTTTTCTATTCTCTTTATGCAGTTCTAGCAGCATAAAGATTGAACTGCAGCTACCAACTTTCAGTTCAGTTTCCAGTCAATTCCTGCTGAATTTTACTTTCAGATTCTCATACTCAACAGAATGCTAAGAAATCTAAGTTGAAAGTACAGTAATAAAACGTTTGCTTGTTGGTTTTGTTTTTAAATATTTCCCTGGGGATTTGTAACAAATCATAAAAATGTTTTCTACTGGTCTTAAATATTGTAAAAGGTTATTTAATTTAATCAGAAGTTAAATATTATGCCAAACTTCATTGCACAATGTGTTCCTTTAATGGAAAGAGCTAATGAAAAACACACTAAGCCAAGTTCACTCTATTTTCTTCACCAAGGAGAAATTCTTCTTTATTGCTAAGGATCTTTGTTTTCTTCATTTTTCTGGGAACAGTGTGCAAATTTGTATAATCGGACTGTGTTCTGCACATATTTTTCATGGCTATTCTGAAACTGTTCTGTCCTCATCTCTACCCCTGGAATGGCTTTTTTTTAAAATGTGAATCTTGGCTGGATGACTCACTGGAACACTAGCTTTATCTTCATCTGTTTTACAGTAATTGGACTGGAGCGATTTTTGTGGCTCTATCTGAGATTGTTTCCTGCTTTGAACTCAACACTCACACTGTTGTGTTAATTTTAGTGATTACACAAACTAGACTCTAGCCAATAAAGTTATTGTAGTCAAAACCATGGCTCCAATCCAAATCACTCTTACTCTATCTGCAGCAGAGTAACTGCTGCTTCACACTATGAATGGAATAAAATCAAATAAAAATGTTCACCACAATAACCTGCTAGCAGAAAAATGTGTAGTATCACTTCTTTTGCTCTGTAGCTGTGAATTTTGTACAGGTCCATTCTGCTTGAAAGTCTTCTATCTCACTTATAAAAGGACATTTTTTCTGTAAGGAAGGGGGGAAAAAAAATTCGATGTTTTAGATTTCATTCAGGTAATATTCCAGTTCAAAAAGGGCATAAAAGCATGTGCTGAAAATGAAGTGTGTGCTCAAGTCCCATTGAAGCCAGGTAGACTGTAAGGACATGCTGAAATGCTTATTTAAATTGGGCCCTTAATTATTATGTGCTATGAGATTGAACTACTTTTCATATTATTTTCATACATCTATATTTATATATGTGTGGGTGAGTGAGTGTGCAAGGATATATATGTAAGCTGTTCACTAAAGAACATTAAAAATGAAAAAAAAAAAGTAATCCCCCACACCCTTCTACTTCAAGTGGCAGATTATTTGATGTTTTTGATGTTTGGCTGAAACGGCCATTTTTTCAACGAAAAGAAAAAGTAATCAGAACTTATTTTTATCAGTCTTTCTGGTATTGCACTTCAGGGGTGCTGTGTGTGCAGACAGGGCTGCAGGGACCTCAGCCTATCCTTGCAGATCTTTGCAGAGTGTACCCCTACTTACATTTGGGGTTTTGTATTTTGATGAATTAGCTGTCATCTTAACTTTGTCTGTGCTCTAACTCTGTCGATTATTTCTATCATTTATGTATATCCAATTTAAAGTTGCATGTATCTACTGTTGACCTGACCATGCATTTTCTTCATGGTAGATCTCTATCCTGTGGGTTTACGAAGGGAATAACTTCACAGAGCTTTATTTGGTATCACTGGCCTGTGCCATACCAAGACAAGCTGGTGTTTCTGATATTGTGCAAATGCAGGAAGCTAATAAAATGTTTGGGGGGGTGGAGGGGGAGGGTGAATAAAAGATCTTAAATACTGGTTTAAAATATACCACCAAATGTAAGCTAAGGAGAAAATGAAGACTTTGTTGAAGGATTTGATTTAGAGGGGCAAGATGCTTGGCTCCAAGCAGAGAGAAGGAACAGGCACAAGTGAAACACCATGGACTATCCCTAGGAAGGTACAAAATATGGTCAAGAAGGAGAGTAGTCCACTGGTAGGAAATGAGGGAAGGTGAAACAGAATCCTGAGGGGTTTTACAAGGCCGGAAAGTGGTTTAGAATTGAATTCAACAACAGATAAGAAGGTGACAGGGGATGTGAGCAATATGATCCTGTTTCTTAGAATGAGAAAAAGTGCAACCATGAAAGTCTGTATCCACCAAAGTTATGAGAAAAGGAATTTTTTTGATCTTTTTAAAATAAAAAGAGGATTTGTAATTGCTGAGGTGTAAAGTCAGGTCTGTGTATGAATAAATTGCTTTATTTCTTGTAAGATAGTGACAGACCTGTCAGCAAGGAGATGCAGCCAGGCTGGGAAAGATTGGACTCCTCAAGAGCATATCTTCAAAGACCATCTAACACAGTAGGGCCCCACACAGCTCTCAGGGGGTTCAGCCCACTGCCCCACATCCAGAGACAAAGCAGAGCAGGGAAATAGGAGTAGGAGAGGCAGAGTAATGTAAGAAACACTCAAAATCAGTTAATGGCAGAGCTCAGGCTATGCTCCCATCTCAGGCTTTTGTTCAGCACATGGTCCACCAGGGCAGGCAAGATGCTGACTCTGAATCCTCCTGGTGCATTTTAGCTCCCATACTCTTGCTAACCGAAGTATTGTGCTGCCCTCCTAGCTTCTGGTTGTACTTTGAAGGTCTGCCATATCCATCCTGTGGGCAGGTGGAGACAATAGCAGTGGCAGAAACTTTTTGTCCTGAAGCAGAAAGAAAGAACATAAATGCCCAGAGGACAGAAAGTACTCGTATGAAGGGATACACTGTGTACCACCAACTAGCAAATGAGAAGACACTAACGAATAACAGGGCAGAAAAGAGACTTTTTCTTCTTGCCTAAAGACAGACCTGGAGCAAAGGCTGGGATGCCTGTGACTCCTGGGCTCTGCAACTACCCTCAGCAGATTTCTTGCTAACATTGTCCCGATTCAGCATTAGTAGCAGCTGCCAGCTTCCATGAATGTATCTCCCACATGAGACATAGCATTTGAAGCCCAGCCTCGGCCCTATTACCCAATAAGCAAAAAAATATGTGTTGTCACAGCTTGGTTTTAACACATCTAGGCTCAACCAGGATGCTCAGCAAACCCCCAAGCCGATCAGTGCAACAGTCTCTCTTAGCATGCAGAAGGCAAACGGCTGTAGGAATGTTTTATGTTTCTGTTCCATCCCTGAAGTTTCCTGTTGTTTAGAAACCTCCTGGATACAAGGGAGATGAATTACTGATATGCCAGCCTTGGGAAGGAAAAGTAAGTCAAGATTAGAAAAAGGGAAGGGACCTTTATCTGAAGTAAACTGTATAAAAAAGCAGGACATTCAGTTCCCAAGGAGGCACACACAATAAAGAGAAATCAGGCTACCATGGTCTGTGCAGTTTATAAACCACTAATCATAAGTGATTCAGTGCATACCTCTGGTTTTGCTGTGTGCACGGCAGCCCTGGGGAGTTGCCTTCCAGCAGCAGGCGATGCCAGGGAGCACACACCACTGCCCCAAGCACGGTCCCAACGCACAACCCTGTGGTCAGGCTGACACCAAGGGCCTGGTTGCAGGTGGACCACACTGCTGCTGTGGTAGTCTGTGTGTGCAGCTCATGCTCCATCCCCAGAGTAAGGCACCATGGCCATGCCTGGGGGTGTTGTGGGCCCAGTCAGAGGCCCAAACACACGGGATTTCTCTGCTGATCCCCATGTTTTACTTGCGGGGATCTCCGTAGAGTTACTGTGAGCACCACACACAGTCTCCAAAGCATCTGTATCATCTTCCAGCAACGTGCCAAGCCCTCAGAGACTGCTCAGCTCCCAAGGTCCCCGCTTTCAGATGGGGTTGAGAAGAACAGGCCCCTTATGTCCAGCAAGAAAACAGCTGTCCAACCATGGGAAAAAAGCACATCTGGTGTAGAGTTGGTCTGGAAAAGGACCTTTTCCATTGAATTACCCTCCAACAGGTGCATTCCTCTGAAGCAATACCCACTGTGCCCTCACCACGGGGGGGTCTGGGATTAGAACACTGCAGCAGATTAATCAAGCTGCCTTGCTAACATCTTGTCCCACAAGGATTCTCATTTGTGGTTTGATTAGCCCCATTAACTAGGACAGAGCACTTCTGCATGATTACTGTGTGGCATTATATCACTGGTATCTCTCTACTTCTCTAAAGATCCTATATACAGCTCACCACTGGCCACTTCCCCTCAGCTGTGCACGCTAAACGCAGGCAGGGAAGTTGCAAAAACTCTTGCTCACTCTTCCATGAAATTATGTCCACACTTTTCTTAGAAAGTAGAGAGTCACGCTCTCTAAAACCTTGCGGTGTGTGGAGAGGTCCCTGCAGCACTCATGTCTCCCCATCACGCCAGGGCAGGGCAGCTGCAAGGGCAGCAGGCAAAGCATCAAGAGCAGAAAGGGGACCCAATGCAGGTGCTGAGCTGCAAAGGGGTCACCTTCCCTCTGCCTTCATCCCAGAAGGCCAAAACAAAAACTAGTCAGGCTGAGATATTTGTGGCTGATGAGTGTAGCTGGAGAACAACAGAAAGGCCTGTTTGCCCAGAGAGAGAAGCAAAAACTGATCTTTCAGCTTGCTGACAAACCAAAAAACAAGAGAGGAGCCCAAAGGGGAAGGGCTGCTTGAAGTGAACCTGAAATATCTGTTGGTTTGGGGTTGGGCTTTTTTTTCACAAAATTGAAAGTTTGGAGGAAAAATATTTGATTTGAAGGATGTATTTTAGTTCCTTCATGAGCTTTTAATGTCATTCTCAAGTAGTTTCAATAAAATTGAAGTAAATCTGAAACAAACACTGTCATTGAATAATGCTATCAAAAGGTTGTCTTTAAAATGTCAACATGAAATGTGAAAATATTTTCAGATTTGTTTTAACTACAACAATTCATTTCCTTTTACAGCAATTTTGTATTTATCCTAAATACATGTTCACCAGTGGAAAAGAAATGTGGCTGAAAATTGTTACCCTGCATTATTTACCAGTACAAATTTTCTCATGGAAAAAATCTTACCAAAAATAAATGTCATCCAGCAAATAATTGATGTGATTGGATGCTGCTTGTAAGAACGGACAGGAGACAGAAAGTACCATGACATCCCTAAGTTCAACATTTGGTGAGACTGAATGGAAACCTTCTCCTAAAACAGGATAAAAGATGTTTAAGATTTGCTTTGGCCTGCAACTCTATGAGTAAGATAAGGAGACTCCTTGACAACACAAAACCAGGGCAGTTAGCAGAGCCAGTTAAAAAAGAATAATTGTTGGTCAAGAGGTTTCTTTGCCTGAATTTTCCAGTAACCATTTGTTTTCCTTCTCAAAAACAAATGAGGAAGAGCAACAGGTATAATGAGCTTTGCCACTTTTTAAGTGTTGTGAGTGTTTGACTTCATAACTTGTTTACATAAAACAAGTACCTTCCTGGGTTGTGAAAGAGTCGTTAATCAAATAGTACGTTTCCAATTTGCTTTTTTTCTGTGGTGTTGAGATGTCCCTTGTCACTGTGTGCAGGTTCACGGTACCACCTTTGTCCCCAGTGAGAGTGTACCTCCTCCGGGCTGGAGGAGGCAGCCAGCAATGCCAGGAGCTGGCCAAAACGCCATGAACAACCTCCGGCAACTTCATGTGCCAGCCCTCAAAGAGCTCAACCACAGGGACGAGCGTTCATGAATGAACCCAGCACCAAAAAAGAGGGACACAGCAGGACTGACCAGTGCTGCATCTCTGCTGTTCAGTCTGAGGTCTGGCACACTCATTACCTCTTCGGCCTGGGTGGTGACCCTCTGTGTTCCCCCTCACCCGCCTGGGCTGCTCCCAGCCTCCTGGCCAGGCCTCCCACGGAGCAGCAAGCAGTGGTGGTGAGGATTTGCCTGCAGCCCTGGGAAGGACAGGCTGGGAACAGCCGCTTCTCCTGATTAAGATAAATGGAGCTGTGCAGATCAGCAGACTATCTGGAGTGTCCATCATGTACCACTCGATTAGCTGTAACAAGCTCTGGAGGAGCCCGCATGGAGGAGTTGTGCTGCTTAATTTGTTGGACCAGTCAGGTTTGAAGACCACAGAGGAGGCAGCAGGAGCACGGCAGAGCATACCTAGGAAATCTGTGGAGATAGGAGCTGCTAATTAACTCTGAGTGTTTATTTGGAGGGAGAGCCAGGCAAAGGAAAAGTTTTAGCCCCTGTGATCCTGTGTGTTCAGTTTCCCGCCTCATCCTCACAAAACGATTTTTCAGACACATTTCTGTCACCATTTCTTCATTTCATTTAAATCCTGCCCCTCTCCTTTTTGGCAAGCAGTTGATCTCTGATTCGTTTTCCCTCTTGGAGTTTGCCATACACTCGGCAGAGATTTTCAGCCTAACCCTGCAGCACAGCAGCCTGGACAGCACAGCAATCCCGAGATACTTTCTGAAGCAGCTCTCGGTAGCAGCAGTAAACCGCAAACCATCTCAAACATCCCCAAACCAGACTGGTACTCTGTAGGGATATGCCGAGAATTAGATCCCAGAGAAATTCCAGCGCACAGACACACAGGAGAGAGCAAATAAGTCCCACCTTATCTGGCATGTGGACAGCACAGGCGAGCTTATCTCTTGCGTTTTATAATGAGAAAGTGATGGGCCAGATCTCCAAAGGCATTTAGGTGCTTCGACATTTAACCTCCCTCAGGGAAATTAAGTGTGTAATTATGCTTGGAGGTCTGGCCCTAGAGCTCTGCTTTCCTGCATTGTTTATTTCTGCATCATTTATTGCTGTCCACGAAGGCAGTAGATATCATCCTCTCTGCCCCTTGGCCATCTAGGCAGTGTGAGTTAATGTTACGAGACTCAGATCCTGGTCTCTCAGCACACCTTCAGCTCAAAGCTGTCTACATGGCCATGTACACTTCTCGTTCATCGAGCCCCCCGGCACTGCTTTTTCACATTTTGCATGCACAGACAAGTGTGGGCATGGGAGGGAAGAACAGGGACTACAGGACTAGAAACGACAGCTCAGCAAAAGGCCAGATGTCACGGGAGGAGAAAGTGTTGCATGAGTTAGCATGAGCTTCACCCAAGGACAGGAGCTGCCAGAGAAATTTGATATGTCATGTTCACATCCCTGCTTTGCAAGGCATCTTTGTCAGTGTTGGTGGCAGAGAGATATACAGCAATGACTGCACACAACTGGGAGAGTCACTCCAGAGCTCCCATGTTCTGGAGAGATGGAGGAGACAGACAATCTCTCCAAGCAGCTGGTAAAGGCATACAGACATGAGGAGATATCAGAAGGCACATCCTACCCCGGGTTGCTTTCACTGAAGAACCACGTATGGCCTCTACCCTAAGTCCCTCCACCACCCCAGAAACCATGTGCCAAGGGAAGTGCAAGCATCTCCTTTGTCCCTTTAATACCACTATCCTTTCCCTATTACAACCTGTGCAATGTGAACTCTCCCCCACTGGTTAACACCCTTTGTGGTGTGTGGGCATTGGTGATTTTGGAGATAGTGGGACTAAGGGGCAGGCTTTGCTGCAAAAAGGTTTAAGTATTTCCTACAGCAGAGTTTGTAACTGAGGCCTGTTTCTGGTCATGTCATTGGTCCATACAGTTGGATGCTTTCCTACATCCAGCAGTGGCCAAGAAGTGTTCCTGTCCACAAAAAAAAAAAAAAAAAAAACACACAAAACCAAAAACAACCCAAAAAACATTAAAGAATAAATTTACTCCTTGTGAAATAGAGGTCAGTAGAGTTACACCAGGGAGGAATTTGGATCAAGATACCCGGCTTTGATACAACCTTTTAAATAGTAAAAATATTTTCAGTGGACAGGGAACTGTAAGAGGTTTATAAATGCAAAAGAGAAGAAAAAAAATGGTGCTGCTCCCCCGCAGTCTCCTAAAAATAGCAAATTACACACCTAATAAATGTATCAGCAGCCCATGAAATTGACAGCCTGAAATTGAAGAACAGACCCGTTTTGTTTGGAGAAATAGTTTTTAAGAGTGTGGAGGTGAATTAGAAAAATAGCAACTGACATTAAGAGTGCAAGATTAATTCGACCGAGCTTTAATTGAGACAGCCTGAATGAGCCAGAAAAAGAGAAAAAGGGAGAGGATCCCAGCTCTGTCTGGCTCCATAGAAACTCCACCTACCATCTCTTTTCAGCTGGAGCTCAAGTTACAACATTACATCACTCCAAAAATGTTCCTTTGGCTGATAATTCCCTGGGAGCTGGGCACTGATGCAGGGCTCAAGGTTACAGATGCAGCCGCTGGGTGGAAATGCACAATTTTGGGTTCATCAGTGTGGGGACAGGCCAAGGACCACCCTTGGACAGCCTTCAAAACCCCCTCCCTCTTCAGAGCCTGGGAAACATTGGGGCCACCGTCTCTTGGGGCAATATCCCCACTGTCCCGTTCCTGGCTGCACTTTTTCTTGTGGCCGGAGGAGATGGATCTGGCTGGTGCAGGCAGGGCAGAGGGGAAGACGTTATTTATATTTCAGAACAGATCTGCGTACTCGACAAACCCTGAAATCCCCAAGCCTGTAAAAGCATTAAGCAGGCCATCCTGACCGTGAGCCTCACTCGGGTTTCCTGGCTTAAACAAGAAAGTCCTTCTCATAAGCAAGAAATAAGCTCTTGCACAGGCAATATTTCAAAAGCCTTGCTACTACTGAGTAAATAAATGTGCGTAACAGATACAATAAACATTTTCTTCTGTTCTGAAATCAGATCTGCAGATCCCAAATCCCCCAGTGCTGTGCAGACTGTAATTACAGGATATGTTAAATTTTCTTTATAGCCAGTCCTGATGGTTGTTAAGTGACCGCACCGCACAGTACAGCACCCCTCTCTGGTCTGCTACCATTAGTAATGAAAACCAGATGTTTGTTTAAAGTTAATAATCAATACAGCACTCATCCCGAGTCAAGTAGGGCTAAACATTTGCTTAGAGAAGCCATGTCAGAGCTGCGATAAGCAGTGGGCTCAGTGCAGCACACTGCTTCATACCCCGCTGCGGTGTGAGATAAACCATTCAAATTCCACAGAGCGAATGCTGGGGCCGAGGGGTTGATCTGAACCTCTATGAGTAACCAAAGCAACTAATATAAATGCAGGCCTGGCTTCATCCAGAGCAATCCAGGTCCCTGACAGGCACTAGAGCCCTGCACTGTGTGCTTCTGGTGAGGCCAGAGTCTTGCTTTTGTGCTGGCTCCTCTCTCGTACCTGAATAAAATAAGCACGCATGCAAAGGCGAAGAGCACGGTGCAGCTGAAAGCCACAGTGCTGATCTGATAGGTGGTGAGTGCTTCCAAATCACTGAGCAGGCAGATGGAGCTGGCAGAGAAGAGGCACCAACATCTCACCACAGTCAGCTGAGGTCAAGGCTGACGTTTGCTGTTCTTTTTAAATACCAGGTTAGCCAGTAAATTGTATAATTGACTTTTGACTTGGGCAGTGGGACAAAGGAACTATTAGGGCAAACTTTTCGTGTGGCCCACACACCTTCTCACAGGTGGCAATATTTGAGCCTTTATCTCAGTGAGGAGAGGAATTTTGGGAGGAATAATGGGAATGCTGGTGGGAACTTCAGTTGGAGGTAACTCCAGCTGGTCTGCTTTGCCCAGACCTTTTCTAACTGGGTCAGTGGGACTGTCTCCTTGTCAAATGACCTCGACATCCAGTCCAAGAGCTGAGACAATGCATTGTTATTCAACTGCACGCCTGCGCACGTCCCTTTCCCACCTCAACTCCCAGCATGTGAACAGAGAAGTTAGGGGCCATCTTGTGAGCTAAACTGGAATACACACCACACCTTACTTTTGTATGGCAATACTATGATGAATACCAAGTGAATTACAGAGAGTCCTGAGCCCTAGACTTTTGCCTGGTAGTGGAAAAAGAGAACTCTCTTGATTTAGTTTGTTCCTTTCTGACACTATTTAGCAGCAAAAAACTGAATGCTTTCCTACAGCCTAACTCGATGATAGAAGTCACTGATAAAATACACTGGTGTAAAAGAGACTAAAGTTTTAAATCCTAGGCTTTCCCTAGGAAAACTAACAAATAAAATGGCAAGAAGAAATTATGAGGAAATGTATATGACTCACAGAATCATGGAAATTTTGGTTAGAAGGGACCTCTAGAGGTCATCTAGCCCGACTTCCTATCTGAAGCAGGACTATCACCAGTGTTTGAAAGAGGCTGTATTTCAGGGAATGATGTCTGTGTTTATTCCATCTTTTTTTCTCTTTTTCCCTACCCTCCCTCCAATTTTTGTATGCAACAGCTTTTCAAAACCTTTGAGCTTAATTTCATATAATACCTACACCTTAACTCATCTTAACTGACATGATTAGGCTGAATATTTTCGGTAAAAAATATTTGTGTAAAGTGGCCAATATCTAAACTGTTTAAGGCTTTTCTGCTCTAAATAAAAGACTTTTTCTCCTTTGGGCAGAACATCTACTGAACTGAGGTGCCGTCCCCACTGGCTCTGGCAATACAGTCATGCAGCTCCTGAGCTGGAACTGAAGGAAGGACAAGGGATTACAATTCATAAGGTGCAGGGAAACCTACACCAGTGTCACTTTTCCTTGTGCAAGCACAGAAAGGGAGACACCAAGGCATCAGAAACACTCACATGCCAGTTTTACTTCTGCACTGTGCTGAGTTGTTAACTTCCCTGCTTCCTCAGCACAGAAATCCCCAAGTTAAAGTACTCATTTAGAGTTACCCAGAAAAGCTGAAGATAGATTTGGATCCTGTTGAAAGCCACTGTTTTGTAACAAGCCAGAACCAACCCTTTTGGCTTCAAAAAAAACCACCCTCCATTCCACTTAAAACAGGTTCAGTAAATGATCTGTGACCAAAAACAAAACCAAGTACTAAAAGCTGGATAAAACTGCCTACCTCACCTCCAAATTAAATGAACCTGACCTGCAAACCATGCACACCAAAGCATTTCTAGAGCTCCATGGCTCATGAACATATCGAGAAAAAAAAAGCATTTATTAACACACAGTTCATTTGAAATCATTCTATTGGTGAGTTTTTCTGAATAGGATTCATCTGCATTCCCAGGTCACACCATGCCTATGGAGCCACAGTATCCTCCTAATACACTGCATTGTCTCTCCTCCTGCAGAACCGGCCTCCAGCATGGAAAAACACTTCCTCACCACATAGCTCTGGGTAATGCTACAAGGAAAGCGACGCCCCAGAAGTGGTGGCCGTGTGTCTGCCTCCTCAGGGCTGGTTTGTGTGGCAGAGACCCCCCGCAGCAAGCTCCTGCTGTTGCCTCAGGGGTCCCTCATTCCAGTGGCATTTGTCCAGAAAGAGCAGGGCCATCCCTCTCCTCGGCCTTCCCTGTTAGCCGAGTTAGGTGGCCCAGCTGCCGCCCGGCCCCAGCTTTCGCCACATGTTGTCTACAGATGCCTAAAAGCTGGGCTTTGCTATGCCTGATTCCCAAGTCTTGCCTCAAGCAGCCAAGTCAGCCCACACCATAATGCTTTCAAAATAGCAGTCCGGTGTCAGCCTTTGTGACAGAAAACCACCTTTCCCTGGGAAAAAAAGCCTCCAGTTCTGGTTTTCCTGAGACCTGGTTGGGCATGGTTCTTCCATCATTCTCAGGAAAAAGCCCAGGATTAGGCTGGTCACTGGTGCAACTGGATCCAACAGCATATTCTCAACTAAAATCTTCTTTTCCTGGAAGAGATGCTGCTTCTTTTTTTTCCTTTTTCTTTCCCCTGGCTTTGTAAGTAATCCTGTTCTTCACTCTCTGCTGTCTTGGCACCTTCTGAGCAAAATCTGACACTGAGGAATAGATTTCTTTTTTTCAAATAATAAATGGAAATACATTTTTGCTGCAGCCTTCCAATCCGCGCAGGCGACACTGTCAAAATGATCTGAACTTTTTTTGGAAGCAGCAGATGACTACAGCTGGTTAGCACAATTATAGCTGTTGTGTAATGCTTGGATCCTCTGTCGTTTCATTCATTCTATTCATTAAACTCTGCATTAGGCTGTGGGGGAAGATCTGCCTGATGGTAAATTTACATTTTTTCCTATGTTGCTGTTATTTTTCATAGTTAAAGGGACACTAGCAAGTGACACATCACTTTTTTAACGTTGTTTCAGAAATTGTTTACCCTGTAATTTATAGTATCCTCTTAGAAGCCAGAAGAATGGAGAGCTTGAACAATTTGGCATTTCCTCACTCTTGTATATTGATTTTTTTTTTTTTTTCACTGTGGGCTGGAGGAAGCTCGAACACTTTCTACTTAGAGCAGTTCACAGTGGACTTAAGGACAGAGGCCACCAATTTTCACAGCACTTCCAGAGGTAGGAAAACTATCCCCATTTCACAGGCAGGAGGAAAGCAGCCCTTTGCAGAGATGGGGCCGGAGCTCTGTTAAGTTTTGTACAGAAGTGCCTCTGTCCCAGCCATGGGATTTGGTGGGGAAAGAAGAACCTGCCCTAAAAAAAAAAACCCTTCCAAGAAGACTGTCCACCCTGGAGAATGAGCAAGCCTCCCTCATCCTGCCATCATGGTCACAGACAATATGGTCCTGCTAACCTCAGCAAGGGAACAACCAGGCTGGCCCCAGATGTCCCTATAGGATGTCCAAGTCCCATCAATAATGGGAAAAAGGGGTACAAAGATGACTTCTGTCCCTCACTTTATCCATGATTATATAAGGCCAAGGTGCTGAATTTTAGTTCTTGCAGACATAATTTTTTTAATAGTATGCAATATCATCCACATTATATTAACATGAGATCACAATAATAAAATGGGTACTGATGCTAATATTAATTTTTTTTTCTGTGAAACCACCACTGTGTTTGAGCTTTCTTGATTTTTCTTCAAGGTAGAACACCAAACTGTGTTCAAAACTTTCTCTTGCCGTTCTAAAGATGGAGATTTGGGGGAAATGTTGCAGACTTGTGTGCCTCAAGTCTGTCACTGGAAAAGTGAAGAAAGAAATGAAAAAAAATATATTTTTGAAAGTATTTTGATACTTTTATAACAAAAGAAGTAAAAAGAAAATAATGGGATGGCATTGAAGGAAGAAAAAAGGAAGAAATACAGTTTACAGATGCTGTTCCTTATTTTTCTTCCTCTTTTTGGTCTTCCTATATTAAAAATTAGCAAATGAACCAGAAATAAAATTGTAATGTTTGAGTTTTTGTAGCTCCCCTCTCTGTGATTTTCCCTTATTGTTCCTTTTCTTTCTCTCCATTGTTCAATCCGTTAAGACTGTATACTTAAAATTCACTGGGGTAATTAAGTTAGTGAGAACAGCAGAATTTCATTAGGCTGAATCAGAAAGTGGCTTGAATGAGCGTCAGTGCTTTTGCACTGTTTTCAGTGAACACAATGTTTCGCAGTGTTTTCACTTGTACCCTGGGAAGGGGTAGAAGCACAGCGTCACCCAACATCAGCCCCTCAGCACTGGGGGACTGAGGAGCCTGAGATGAACCCTGCAGACCCAAAATACACCTTGCTGTGCCATGTGAAGCAGCCATCCAGCGTAGTGACAAGTAGTCACCAGCCGCGTTCCTGGGTTCCACTGCAATAAAGATTATTTATGCACCGTGGCTGCTAAGTGCTACTAAACACAAAAACAAATGACACTACAGTCTCAGACCACTAAATTTGTCTCTCTGCTCTACATATCCTTTGCTTTCCCTTTGGCTGCCTTCTTCCTAGCTGTAAATTGCATAATTCATTCTCTCGGTTGTTTTATAGTTTTGTGGTGAAATTCAGATTTATCATCATTAAATATTGTTATCACTGTTTACACAATGACGCAAACTGTCTGAAATGTGTCTCAGACTCAACCCTGACATCTAACCTCAGGAGAAGATGGGACTCTCCAGATCAACTCAAATCCAGCCTATGAGCCAAGTAATTGGGATGAGACTGGAGAAAACTATTGTAATCCAGGACTTTGGGAGAGGATCATTATGTGTTTAATTCTGCTTCTCAGAAGTACAATGCACACTCTGTCAAGAAACAAGACACTTAGGGCTTCTAATATTGTTAGTTAGCAAGGATTATTTTTTTCCCTTGAAACACTTAGAAATCAAAGATACTGTAGAAGATGGGACTGTGTCCAACAGGGGAACAAAAGATTCATTTCTCCTCTGCTTTCTGTGGTCTTCTCAGACTCTGATAGATTTGCAAACTAGAAGCCTTTCCATTTTGCATGGTTATTTCATGGCCTGGGTGCTGGGGACCTGCTCTCTGTGCTCCAAGACCTGCCATCCTCCTGATTCAAAACCCGAGAAAGCCACTAGTGTGTGTTGGTAACCCCCAAAACAAAGACCATGATATCCTGTGGTGATGGGATGCTGGTTTGTAGGTCAAGAGGAACATGCTGCCCCCCTGAAAATCACACCATGTCTTGCTGTACTGGTGTGACCTGCAGGACATTTCATTTAGTCCTGCTTAAGCAACATCACGGATTAGCAAGTCTCCAGGAAAGCCATGAAGTGCTGGGCCGTTGATCTCTCAGGGCTGTCTCTGCCTTGGCTGGTTCATAATAATGTCATCATGGAACATTAAGATGTTGCAGCTTGGCGAAGAGGAGCGATAGTGCAATAAATCCCTCCACTGGGGCATTTCCTCCGGCTGGTTGTCTGTGCAGCCATTTCAGGCTGCTCTGAAATTAATTTCAAGATTCTTGTAGGCACTTATCTCCCCAAAGTGAGATTTCCTGGGAATCGTCAGGAAAGGAATGAAGACAGAAGAAATACGGCTAAATCGCGGCACTTAAGACCTGAGCCCTCTCTCGTTAATGCTCTTCGTGTAAATCAGGAGGAATTCCACTTTCATCAGGGGAATTATGCCAGTGATATACTGTTAGTGAGAGGAGACTCAGGTGTAAGTCCTTTTAGTTGAGCTTCCTCCATTCATTTTTAGAAAAAGGAGACCCTGACTCTGCAGGAGATCTTGTGGCAGAGAGGTGAGAGAAGAAACACAATCACTGCATATTTAGACTTTGTCCTACATGTAAAAGTTTCAGAATCAAAGTTATTTACTTCAGAGGGAAATTAGTCACAGTCATAGGCAAATGCTAGCTCAAAAGTGCTTAGAAATCACGTATTCTTTGCAGAGTAGATACTGTAGATAGGACCTCCTTTCTATTGAGGAAAATTATTTTTTTCCCCTCATTTTCAGACAAGTAAAATTCAGTCCTGAAGTCTAATGCATCTAAAAAAAATATCACGATTTGCTATATCTAGTAAGAAATAACTGATGGGGACCAAGGGTGGGGGAGGGAATAGTGCAGGGTAAAACATTCGGAACAAAATGCCATGGTGGGGAAAGGCATCCTGCAGTGAATACAACCAGCTGGGTGTCTGGATGCTTTGTAAAATTTTATTGTGAAATGCACAGATGATGAGCACAGCTGCAAAACATCAGGAGTGTTTATCATGATCTCCCAGAGTGTTCTGGGTGTGTTCCCCTTTGACACTATTTATGTAGGCTTAACCTAAGCTGATTTCAATGGAGACATCAAAATTGTTTCAAGGTGCATCCTATTATATACAGGATAAGCTTGTGGCTTAAGGTTTCTCTCCTCTGTCTTATGTGGTGTTTATCAGCATGCAAAAGACAACTGAATGAAGAAGTAGCTGATAGCATCTGACTAACCGGCTGCTGTTGCAAATAAAAGATGTTTCTGGCACTCACACAAGTATTAAAAAGGGGATTAAGCAGATTTTTGGGATGGAATTCAGACTGAAAAAAATCTGTAATCCATCCTTCTAGGCCTAAGCATTACAGCAATCTTCAAGCAAGGGTACTGAGTCTTCTCAGTATTATTTATTTTACCTGAATTTGGGTCCTTCCCGGTGACATGCTGGTGTGCTGCAAGAATAGCACAGACAGGAGTCAGTTTCCTCCTGTAATGTGCTTCAACTGCTTGTGTTCCCAAAGGTTTATAGATGATCACCTGCATCTCACAACAAACAATAATGCTCTAATTCAGTCAGACAATTCACAGGCATAATGTTATCATGACTGCGGTAAAATTTGCTATACTATAGAGGAGGAGATAATGTAGGAGCTTATTTCAACTTCCCTGAGGTATCTTGCTGTAAAAAAAAATAAAAATAAAAATAAAATAAAATAAAATTGAAAAGGATTTGTCTGCATTTTATACTTCCTGATTTTGACAGCCAGTGAAAGCATTGAAATACCCCGAAGGAAGCTGGTTTTGTAAGTTCCGGCTGGTGACCAGGGGAAAGAGAGGGAGTAAGAATATGGGACAACAATAAATACTGACAGCTACCTGCCCAAAGAGAGGGTTTACATCAATAATTCAAGGAGTAACTTAGGAAATGTTGCTATAAAATGAAATTACACAATTATTAAAAAGCTAAAAAACTTTGTTATACTTCAGTAGAATTCCTGGAAGGAAAAAATAAAAGTAATTAAACGACAGTATTAATCTTAACAGTAATCCCCCCCTTTCCCCAACTAAGACCTTGTGACAGCTTTACTTAGTCTTCATTAAGCATTTTCAAACAGTTGATTGCAAACAGTGTCTGATATAACTGTGAAATCCCTGTAGCACTGTCCTAGCTGTAGTGTCAGATTTTAAGAGTGAGGGAGTACTAGGACAGACACCGTTTGTAATCACTAACCCAGGTCTCAAAGCTTCTCAGACTGAGCTGTTTACATTGTACTTGGGTAGATTTTTTTACCCCTCTGAGATTCACAAATTGCTTAACAGAAGTCACAACACTTTTTTTTTTTTTTTTTTTTACATCAGGAGCTGAAATGCAGAGTGCAGAAAGATTTACTAAAACCATGTTATTAGAAAGCTAGGATTAGAAATCAAAACCTCAAAATTCAATCTCCAACCTAATCAGCAGAGACAACAGCCTCCTGGACCTAAAAAAATGAAGCTTCCACCCCGTTCTTCCAGAATTGCACAGAGAAGGAATTTTGGTTCTTCTGGTCCTGAGAATTGCCCATTCTGAAAGAAAAAGACATTTTCCCTTCAAAACACCTCAGCCCTGCTAGCTGCCATAGGTATGACAGGCATCAAAACAGGCCAGACCTTTGCAAGGTGGATGCTGGGACTGTGCTATGTGCAAGTTCCATTGATGACAGTGGACGTCAAGTCAGATCTTCATCACTCCTTTCTGTCAGCTTGCAGTGGTAATGCTGATCACAGAGCAATAAAAAGCCCAAGGCAGTCCCTGTGTTTGTGACAAAACCTCTTATTAAAAAGTTCTAAAAGTTTGAGTGCAGGAGGCATATTTCTGTAGCCTCATCATTAATTTTTTGTATTTCTGTCTTTGAAAAGTTGTTTTTATAAAGTCAGGTATTGGCTAGACCCCAGCAGCTCTTATCACAAATCAAATTTTGCATTTATTTGCACTTTTGTCATTGGAAAGGAGGAGGTTTTATTAATAGCAGTACTGATGTTCATATCTGGAATTCACTTCTGGATTGAGAAACTCCTGTGCCAGTGTTCAGCCAGGAGTGAACTTTATGATCTTGTTATCAACTCTGAAAACAGAAGATTAAGCAACAGCCACTGAAGTGGTAACAGATTTTTAACTCTATCAGAATCAGCTGCCCACCCTTCTGCACTGTTTCCCTGTAGTATCAATCTCTCATATTTGAAGGCTTCCCCAGTGAAAGAGAACAACCGCATATCATTATTTGTAAAACAGCTCTGTCCTGAAACATGATAGTGCATGAACCCAACCTGATAATTTATGAACTCACAGCTAAGCAAGAAACAGTTCCCCTGCAGCCTAGGGAAAATATACTGTAACATGCTAAATCTCTTTTTTAAATGTAAAATCATATTGCCGTTCAGGTTTGTGGCTTTCTTAAATGTGGTTGTGCTTGGAGAATTGACTATAAAAACGACACACTTTTAATCAATGGACCTGCTGTCTCCTGCAAGAAATTTGAGTAAGATATGTTTCATTTACTGACAAAAATAATACCCTGTTTTTGTATTTTCTACTCTGCTAGGAGGGTAGAAACTATACAGCCCTGGGAAAAGTAGCCGGCCTTCCTCTGGTTCACGCACCATCAACACTACTTGTAATTAGTTTTAACGACTGAATTTTGAATGCCTGTGCAAAGAGATTAGGTTGATTTTCATATCCGAGGCTGGATCTACTGAGCTCCTGGCTAGAAAAACTAGGCGACTTTTTCTGCTGATACTCAGCTTCCTCAACTGCAGCTGGGAATTTGGCCCTTCATCTTCAAGCAGGAATCTCTGCTTGGTGACAACAACACCATGCAGCACACAAATTTGGACCTGGCACATGTTCCTGCAGAGGGGGATGAATAATACACCGGAACCAACAATGTGGCCAACCTGGCCAGGTGAGAAAATGCTGTGCTTGGGATCTCAAGTACCCAATGGGGCATATACTCCTGGCTCACCCCAGCTGCAAAATAAAATACATGATCATGTACCACCAGGATCATCTAAGTGGCAAACTGTGGGGTAAAATGGGTCTCCAGCCACCAGCAACTACACAGAACAACCAGTAGTCCGGTTCATAATGAGCTTGCAACACTATGGGCATAAAATGAGTGCTGAGTGGGGCTGGGTAACCTCCCTCAAGCTATGCCATCCCTCCCGCTGACACAGCCTTGCCATCACCTTCCCAGCTGCAAGAGCTCTCCCACATCTGCCACGCTTTCAGCTATTTTCAGAAGGATTTAGCCAACAGGTGGACTACACTGCCAGTGCATTTCATCTGGTCCTGGGTCATTTTGTTTACAGTGCCAAAGCAATTCAAAATAAAATTATCCCTTCAAACAGTTTCCAGACTACACAGTCTTCCAGCTGCAAATGAAAGCCACACTGCCACCCAACAATCCAGCTGTTTGTTTGCAGCACTGGAAATAAGCGTGCTGAAAGCGGACAAGAAAGCTTTCAAGTTAGTCCATTGTTGACTACAAGAGACGATGAAGCTGCAATTGCCTCACATTTTCCAGCTAAACCAAAGCAGGAAGCTCCCATTCTGATGGCCTGAGTTACAGGAAGGGCAGTTCTGCATGAAAAATTCACATTTGTCACAAGCAAATATACTCTATGCATGGTATTTTGCATGGAGAACATGGTGAGCTGACTCTGAAAACCTGAACATCACTACCCTTCTGGTGAGGATGAGGAATGGTATCAATGCTTGCCAAACACCTTTGCAACTATGAGAGTCTTTGCAATTTATGTGTAAGGTGTATGTCCATGTGGATCCAACCTCATTGGCTGTGATCAATTACTAAATTAAGATCCTCTACAAAACATTTAATCTGTAACTGAATTTTCCCTTTCTGGAGATTTCATGCAGAGTTTAACATTAAACACTGCTGTCTTAGGTAGCTAACTCCACTTGTCCCTGATATTTCATTATGACAAATGGGATGTATTTCCATCACTTATCATAAGATCAACGCTGCAGCCAAGCAAGTGTTAGCTTATTTATTGTCAGCCAGGGGATGGATGGTCTTAAGTGCCTCTTTAATCAAAGGGATGATTCCTTAACAATGTCTCTTCTTACAGATGAACTGTCGGTCTTCGGTCTTGGTCCATCAGTCTATCAAATTTTATCAATCACACTGATTGTGGTCACGTGCAAAATGAGTTTGTTCTGGCTGTTCCAGCAGAAAAACAGTATCAATTTTTAGTTATTTCTCGCTTGTGAGCATTGTCAGTGTGATTTTCCTCCCTTGATCTGATAGGACCAAATGTCATCAGGTGGTACTGCCATCCTGTCACTGCGTGGCATATACACCACACCAGCATGGATCTTCCTCACCTGTCTGCTGTGCTTGCAGGAAGAAGGTGGGCTGAGTGTGGCAATCACACAAGAAAACTCTGCTTGGCTCGAGTTGTCAGGACCAGACCAGCAGAGCTGGGACTGTGTGCTGGGTCCCCATCCACCTCTTCTCCCCCTGCACCCTGCTGTACCAGGACTGGCTTTGAAATGGCCATGGAATTACAGCTTCATACTACAATATTTTGGCCAGGCTTAAGGAAGACGCTTCTCCTGTAAAGGGCTTTCCCAATATTTACCCTAGTAACGAGCCCACAGGCAGTCCTCTCTGGCCAGGGGAGTTTGCATTAGCGGCGCTGCCACCATCGCCCGATAAGCCCCGACCTGGTGTTGTTTGTACTTCTCAGTCACCTTTATTTGTTTAAGAGGCCAGACAAGGCAAACGCTTGTGATGCCTTGTTTATTCTGTGCCTTTCACTGGAGCATATTAAACTCATCATTACTTCATATAAGCCTGAGATAGGCATTTTTTTGCTGGCAAGTGTTGACAGTAAGTAACAGACACTCTGCCACAAGGTAACATGTTTACATACTGGTGCGAATGCCTGGTGGATTTTATTCCTGTAAAACTATCACAGATAAAGAAGCTACTATCAGATAAGTGACTATAATAAATGGCCACAATTAGTGCTCTGCTGATGAGGCTACTCGGTGGTCTCTCTGCTATGTTTTAGACAAACCCCAGGCTCAGCTTGCTTAGTATAAATGGAGACAGAGACCATTTAAAATAACATCAGCCTCTTCTGATTTCTGGGGGTGTTTTACCAAAATACTATTGTTAACTGAATTGAAATCTCCATGTATTTATCTTCAGAGGACATATAAATGGGAAAATCTAGTCAAATAAAATAAAGATGTCCATTTACATGCAACACGCACAGACACTCATGCACACACATACTGGCTACCTGCGGGTTTCCCTCTTTTTTAGGATTTTGGGTTAAACTGTGGGGCTTGGTCCCAGCTGGCATTAGTGCTTTTCTTTTTGATGTCACTGGAAATAACAGTAAGAGCCAGGAGTTTTGGAGAGACACCAACATGAAGTTGCCTACACCCCACTGGAGTTGTGTACACCCTGCTGCTGCCACCCCAAGTGGGGAGCGAGGGGGGCCCAGGACATTCCTGCGAGCTTGCTGAACCTGCATGGGCACTGCAACTGAGGCAGCGCCACCATAGTACAAGCCTGGGTGGTGGGTGCATCTACCTCCATGCTAGCACCCCTGGGGACAGATGCTGTCTGCTCTCAGCCTTATTTCAAACCTTGGTAGCAGCCCAGAGGGCCTGATACACCTTCAGGGATCTGCTTATATTCTGTATATATTTATATTCATACGTCCTCTCTGAAGCCAGCGGATCAACTTCCCCCAAGAGGCTTATGCCAAGAAGAAATCCTTTTTATTGAACAACCACAGTCCTCCCCAAAACACCAACACATACAAGATACAAATCCCCCTCTCACTTTTGCCAACAAGAGAATGGAAGGAAAGAAGTAAAGAAGCAGTAAAAGCCAAGCCCCCCATCCAGAACCAACTCCATATCCTTCCAATACCCTACTGGTAAAAATACTCACTCCCAAGCCATGCTCAGGGGCTGTAGCAGTGAGAAGGGGCTGTTCTATCAGGTGCAAAACCTCATTTCTCTTCATCAGCAGTTCTTGTTTATAGACTAAGCTTGTGCTGCTTCATGAAGTTATCTTATAGTCACTGTTCTAAAGGCATCTCAGCTGACATCCAGACAGATCTTACTACAGTCAGGACTCAAAAATGCCTATAATTCAAGCATTTTTGCTGAAAAGGTCTTGTAAAGACATTTTTACACTTGCACAGTCTAGCCATTTATAGAATTACCTGTATTTACCACAGACTGGTTTAACATATAAATATGCATATGTGTATGCATATGTACATACTCAAATCACAGACATGTATGGATAGCTGTATGAATGCACTGAAAGAGATTTCCAATATGCTTCTACTGTCATTAAAATAATGATAATAGAAAGCTCAAAAGGTTGCAAAACGCAGGTGTAATCCTTTTAAGTTATATTTCATCTGTAACTACACATTTTGTTTATGTAGTGTTAAAATGGCACCATCCAGCATGGTCTCCTGAAGATGCCTCCTGATCTCCCTCGTGAAAGGTGATGCCTTCTTCAGAACTGACTAGTGGAAAAAGCTCTTCCATAAAAGCATGCTCCTACTGGGGTTTATACTTTTTATTTGATTTAGTATTTCCCCATAAGAGAAATTGCACTGCATGGTAGCAGAACCCCTCCACATACACACTGCACACAGGAATTAGGTGCTTGTGTGCAGTAGGATTTATGGTGGTTCTTCGTATTCCCATTGCCAGAATATCTCATAAACTAAGAAAAGTTATGCAGGCATCAGTCTGTTTACCTTCTCATGAGCTTAAAGCTGATTTATTTGACCTCTGAAAAACAGGATAATACTCCATGGAGTCCAGATTAAAAGGATACTACAAAGTAGTTTAAGCCTCAAGTTTGAGCTGCCTTTAAACATCATAATTTGAGTACAGTGTTCACTTAATACCACTGAAAGCCAGTATATGATGTTTGCCTATCTATGCTACCTATACATGTATGTTCCTGTAGACTTCTGCATGTATTAGGCCCTGGGGCTCCACGATGGAAGAGTGACTCGAGTGAGATAACACATTGTAATGAGTTGCTACAGAGTAAACACTCCTCTAAGACACCACAAAAAATCCGTGTGGGGCTTTGCACCCCAAAGGCAATGATAACTATTTCAGCATCATTATGCTGGTAAGAATTTCCTTAGAGAAAGAAGAGTCTTGGAGCAGAGCAAACAATTTCTATCAGTAATTTGTCCATATAGGTCACTACTTGTTGCTTTGCATTTGTGAATGGTTTGTGAGCACAAGGCAGAAATCTGTTTAGCTGTTTATGTCAATTTAGAAATTTTGAGTGCCCCTTGACCCGCCAAACATTTGGAAGCTGTGGCCTTGTGCAAGCTGTGTTGATGGCAGCTAATACCAAGCCCATTGTATTGCTTCTCGTCAGTGAAGGATGCAATTAGCCAGTACAGTACAAATCACACGCATAAAAATCTCGCTCCTCTGCAAGGAATTTCTACATTTAAAATCTACATTTTTAGCGTTCACTGCCACTATGCACAGGAGCTCACAGATTCAAAAAGTGAACAATAGGGAAAAATCAGTAGGAAAAATTAATTAATTTCCCCCTATCCTGGCCCAGGCCTGAATTGCATACCAACACACATGGAAAGTTAATAGACTCATTTATTTCATAGTATCAATTTCAACTGTGACAAATGAACCACAGGTACTTACATGCAACCCCAAATCCATTTATCTGTGACATCAAATCTCATTCAAAGTACACAGAGGTATTACCAGCCTTCAGGTGCTCAAATAGATCATTTCCAGTGAAATTATCAATTCAACTGAAGTGTACTTCTGAAGACTAAAAACATGGATCCACAAATAAGTGATGTACTGAAGGGAGGGAAGGGAAGGAGGGTCCCATGGTAAGTAAAGACACAGGTAGCAACCCATGCTAAATGAACACTTCATACAAAACACCTTGAGGCAGTACTGGCTGCTCTGGGCCTATGTGGGGTATTGTCAAGGTTATGAGTTCACAAAAGGAGTTTCATACATGTGTGGCTCATGCCAAGCCCTCCCATTTCCATGGAGGAAGGACGTGACTTCTGTAATCAGAAGAACACCTCATTCTTAGATGAAATCAGGGTGAAAAACAAAGATTACCTGTACTGTTAACGTGCTGCAGTTCTTCCTCATCTACACAAAGGAAATGGTTTGACTTAATCCTAGAACTGCCTGTTATTTCCTACTCACAATTCTATGGCATTATTAGTCCCCGTGACTTTATAGGAGTGATCAGATATACAAATCCTTACAAAAACACCTGAAAGTACTGGAAAAAATGGAATCAAATAGGACAGACAAAATGATAGGGGTGGAGGGGAAGATCTTTCCAAGTAATAGAATGAAAAAGCTTTATTTTTGGACTCTATTTTCCCTAGTCTGTTCATTCTACTTTTTTAATCTTCTATGTAAGTATTTCTGAGTCAGCGTTCTGCAGAGCTATGTTTTAGTAAATTAAACAGCTATTAACTATAGCTCCAGAAATTAAAATATCTATTGCATTCCTCCAAAAATGCCTCCTTAAATCACAGTTCAGGAAAACATCATTCACCTTAATGGAGAACCACTGTAATGGAGCAAGAAGCAACTTGGAAGCAGAAGCAGCGAAGACGGGAAGACATGGTTCAAGTTTCCCCTCATATTTTCTTAGGAAGAAAAACCATCAATAAGTAACTCACACACAATTCCAGCCAGGTCCACATAGATTTAAAAAGGACTTGGTTCAACCTTTCCTCTCTTCTCTTGTTTTTAGGTAAAAAAAAGAGCCATACGAAAAAGCGTATTTGGCAAAGCTGCGTGCATATGACTGAAGATGTAGAAAGAACCATATTAATGCTTCTGGCTGGGTTAATTTGTTCTTATGGGGGCTGAGAAAGGGTCTCTACACTCAGATCTGTTTCCTAGAGTTTATTGGTCCTCACTGTAATCTATTGAAGGTTGCAGCCCAGTTTGAACCCTGGGCTTATTCACAGTACACTACAAAATGTAATGATATATCCCATTGAGTGAGTACAGTAAAGACACTGTTTAATAACTTGCCATAATTTCAGGCTTTCAAAAATGGTGGCCAGAGAGGTGTCCTTTTCATTCACACGCCAGGCTAACCAGGGGAGGTGAAGTGCCTCTTTCTCAGCACCAGCCTGGTATGCTTTGTTGACTTTGATTCTTGACCTGGTTTTTAAACTCCAAGAAGTGCTTAAAGTGAGTTAAATGTCCAAACAGATTGCAAATGTGACTGGGTTTAAACAACAGATATGTGTCAACAATATTTATTTGTGCCGCAGAAACTTCATACACTAAAAAAAAAAAAAAATCCCAAAGACTGCCTTTTGCAGTCTGGACCTTGTTGGCTGATTTATTAGCTTTTCTGTTTTCATCAACATGTTCAAGTTGCTAAGATCCATCCTGTTAAGCCTAATGTGTCTGGCATTCATCTTAAACTCAGTACCATCTACAATAACAAGCAACAGATCCCTGATCTACAGTTGTAATGCCTCCCCAGGAGTATCCTCCAGTGAAAAAACAAAATAAAATAAAAAGGATGAGCAGGATGAGCCTGCCTCCAGCTTGGGGCAATTCTTTGGTCCCATTTTCCTTGATAATCACAGTAAGCTGTTGCATCATCTGCACTTTCATTTTCTAATGGAGTGGGTGAAGGGGTTTCAAGGGTCTTCTGTTTTAATGAGATCATAACATGGCAAATAACAGAGGCTTTTCCAGTTCCTGTGGGAAGTATCTGTTCTCTTTATTTCTGCAATAGTTAAATGAAGCTGTGAGCATCGGGTAAACAACTAGAAATGTGTCCTACAGACATTTGTCTCAGTGAAGTTCTTTATGTTCAATGACATTTTCTTCCTACAGCTTCTTCTCCATTCCAATCTTGGTGGAAGCACCACTTTGCTGACAGTAACATGAGTGAAAGAGGCAATTTTCGTTC
Organism: Cephalopterus ornatus; assembly: GCA_013396775.1. NCBI lineage: Eukaryota > Metazoa > Chordata > Aves > Passeriformes > Cotingidae > Cephalopterus > Cephalopterus ornatus. The sequence goes on along the minus strand of VZRE01015663.1, from coordinate 147,961 downwards.
GTATGCCTGTGAATGAGCATCTGAAGTAACATTCACCCCATAACACCACACTCGAAAATTTTCTCAGAACTTTCTTAAGAGGACCAACACTCTGACCTTGAGTCAATACTTCAAGAAGAATTGCTGCAGGCTGCCAGGGAGAGAAGTGTAAAAGTAGGGTAAGTATAGTAAAGAACCCCTCCCTCATGTTCTCCTGCTTCTACCGATTTCTAAGACTTCCCATGCCTGATGTGTTCATGTCCTTGGTGACCCTGTGTGCTTTTCTAACACAAATTACTTTTCTCCCCTTGAGTTTGTTATCTTCTAGCATCCACCACAACCTTGAAAAGGAATAATCCAGCTCATCTTCTCCTTTCCTTGCCCTTCATCTTGGCTCCCACCGGTTTCATTTGATGGCCCCCTGGTCATGCGCAGAAATGTGTGTCTCTCTGAGTCATTTCACATTTCTGTACTGAAGTGGTAGCACTGAAGTGTAGCTTTAGTCAGACTCAGATGATCAGGCTGTCTAAGAGGTATTAATGGCAAGAGAGAGGATGGTAGCTACACCGTGTGAGATAAGTAAACACTATATGTATGCCCCACAATCTGTGAGCTCACAGCTAGGTGAAGAATCACTTTTAAGTGAGAAAATTGAAGACATTTGGCCTCATGCACAGACATCCCGCAAGCAGAAAAGGGAACTCTAATCTCCGAAAGTATTATGTTGTAAGTAGTTCTGTATGCAGGTCCATTAGCAACAAACATGTTGAAGGAAGTTATTATTGTGGTAAATTTATTGACAGAGCTGGAAAATCCCTTTGTATCACTTCTCTCATTCTCTTCACTTTTTGCTTTGTTCTGCATACACACAGTATTAACTCTCCTGATTTGGGCTCCCCAGGCTAAGGCAAGCGATACAAGAACTTCAATGACTAAAATGGTGTAAAAGAACTGACAACCAAAAACACACTCAAGAGAAATTACTTTAATACCTTCACCTTTTTTTTTTTAAAAAAAAAAGAAAAACAATGTTTCTGAGAAGGAAAGGTGTGAAAAATAGTTAATACTTGAGTGGAGAGCTTAAGCTGTAAGACAGCAAGAGCCCATCTCAGTGGAGTTTGACACTTGCTGAGATCTTAAAGAACATTATTACATGAGAAAGAAAGAGTGGAAATCTGCCTTAGCCAAATTTGAAAGGGAGCATCAGTACTGTTTACCCTCACTTCTGACTTTATCAGATCAAAAGGTACCTGCAGAGATGTGGTTTAATTCCCTCTGAGTCATTTGTAGTAAATATAAGTCTAAATACATGTAAGTGATGGGGAAATTCTGTGACTTCAGTGCCTGCGCATATAGCTGGGGGGATGTCTTGCAGCAGGGCTTTTGGCCATCCAGGAAAACTGTCAAAATGCAAGACAGAAGAGTCACCTTTGAAGTGGAGAGTTCCTGAGCTTTAACAGCATAGGAGTAGACTGGAACTAGATAGGTAGGAAACTGTTTTACTAAATCAAAAACATTGATTTGGAATAGAAGCACTTCATACAAAAAGTTCCAGGAGCCTCTGGTAAACAGCATGAAACTGGATAGTTGCAGCACTTGTGGATAAAATTGGTGACAATGAGTTTTGTAACAGAATTCAGAGCAATGTGGACTTTTGAGCATTATGAGATCTGATGAAAAGCACAAGGAGGGAGCCGAGTGTATAATTAGTGTTGTTATTATTCTTAAAAGCAATGTTACAACACTGATATCGTTACGAATAAATCAGCAGATGGCAAATACCTTTCAGGGAAGGCAAAGGCATAACAATGTGTCTGGTAGCAAGAAGTGAAGCTAATGATTATGTGCTAAATGAAACAGCCATTCAGCATGCCGATCAGGAAAAAACATTTGGGAGTCATTGTGGAAAAAACATGGAAACCATTAGCCCAGTTCAGAATAGCAGAGAAGGTAAAAGCAAAAGAGGCTGTGTTGTTCCTGCACAATGCTCTGGTTGGGTACCCTGTTTCTGAGTTCTTGTGTTGTAGATATGTGCACACTGACCACAAAGGCAAGGGTCCCATTCAACTGGGCAAGGGGTCCCTGTACCTAAAAGGAGAGTCCCTGCTCCAAGGCATTTAGGGCAGAAAACTTGAAAATGCCAGAGAAGGTACTAAGGAGTGGGTCCCTGATTGTTCCCACTGAGTGCACAGGCCCCTCTTGGCCAGTTGAAGCCAGAGGAGCTGAGCCTTTCTCCGGCTGTACGGGAAAGGAAAAGCAGCCAAAGCAACCAGCAGGACCAGGGGCAGGTCACAGCTCAGCACTTCCAGGCTGCTTCTGCCTGTGGTGTGAGATGGCAGGATGTTGCCTCACACCACCCCAGCCAGAAGGCTGAGGTCACCATCACCAGGATCTGAGCTCGCGCCATCCAAGAGCCGCATGGTCTTTGCCAGGATCAGATGCTTCATTTCTGAGCCAAGCCTGACAAGAGGGGTGGGAGAAGCACTCGTGTGAGAGTATCCTCAGGGGAAAGCAGGACACAGGCTTGAAGCTGGAAGGGAAAGAGGTAACAGTGAGGGGAACCCAAAAGTTGCTTTTAACTGTGTGATGGGGATTAACTGGACAGCATTCAAAGGGTACAAACCAGGGCTTCATTTTTTATAGTATGACACAATCTCCACCTCTAGCTGCCCCAAGCTTCAGCAGCATTTTCTATCAAGCTTTTCTGACCGCCAAGGCTAGACTCAAACCATTAGTATAGAGGTGGATGGCTTTTGTTAGCTTTTCTCCTGATCCCTTTTTTTTTTCCAAGCAGGCTCAACTGCTGAAGTGTAAGAGTGCTTTGCTCCTTTAAAAACAGAAAGGTCTCAGTCCAGTCATCTTTTAGTGACTCCCTTGCAGTCAGTTTCCCACAAAAATAAGCAAACTGGAGAAAGGAGTCAGAGCCTAAGCCCTTTATGGGAGATTGATTGTAAAGCTGGTGGCAACGTGACAAGCTGATTTGTGGTGGCTCCTCATAGCTTGTTTGAACTGTAAACCTCAGTCACATTTATTTATTGTATCAATACAGATTTGTCACGACCAGCCTGAACATAAATGCTGGTATCTCATGCCCTGCACATGGAATGCCAGGCTCAGGGAGAGCACAGGTATGTGTTTGTCTGTAGATGTGTGTGCATGTATGCGTGCGAGACACGCTGTGCGTACCCTCTCAAAGCCTCCACTTACTCTCCTCTCTGCTTCAGTGAGTGCAGGATCAGGAGCTTGGCTTGCTGCCGCATTTGGTGATACCACAGCTTTCCATGACAGCACCAGCCTGAGGCTTCCACGGCTCCTTCACAGAGACCTAGACTCCTTTGCAGGGCTTAATTCCCTTCACTGTCATCTTTTCCAGTGATAACTGGAGCAGCTGTTTCTTCTTCCTCCATAGCATGTGGGTTGCCAGAAAGCCTGAGGGGCCCACCAGCTAATTTCCATACTTGGATCTAGGTCTGTATCTGCATCATATTTTCTTGAAACAGTAGTTGCATAGTAGGTCTCTCTACCTTCTACACAAAAGTGATTTAATGTCTTCCTCAGGAGCAGTGAGTTCATCTGCTATAACATGAAATTGTAAGAAGGATTGGCTTTTCTCTCATTAATGTAATCACTTTAGACTAGTTGATATGTCCTGTATACAGCTTATGGTGTAGAGTTTTATGGCATATTACTGCACCTCCATATAAGTCTAAACCGGTCACAAAAGATAATCACTTATTGAAGAGAAATATATTAACATTGCTGAAACTAGGACACAAAATAATTTTCATAGCAACGAATAAATAAAGGTCTTGGCAGTAATCCTTTTTTTGCACAGAAAAATGCAGATAAAAGAGAAAGCGTTATACTCTTCCACCATCTCTTTCTTACCTTTTACTCTGTTCTTTTTCCTTCAGAGTATTCAATCAACCATGAGCAGAACCACAACATTAATAGCGGTAAAAGGGCTGGAAGCTTCTTGCTCGGTCCAACAAAACTTACTATTGCCGAGGACCCATGGATCCACAGGAAGAACATCCTGTGACTCCAGCGCCAGTCTTGGAAATGTTTTTGACATTTTTCTTAGAGACATCAGCCCACTAGGAAAATTAATAATGTTGAGAAGCAAGACTATGCTGTATTTACCTCAAGTATCAGAAGGCAGCACTGAGGCAGACTCTGATGCTGAGTAAAGCTTGTCTAGACACAAAATCAGATGAGGTTAAAAAGACTACTGCATTTCTGCTCTCTTCTGTTTATATGGCTCGTATCAACACAGTATTTTAGTACGTAATGTCTATTTATGTATTTAACAGTTGTTAAACAGCTGTGCAAAGCACTGTCTGGATATTTTTATTTTAGTTTAAAAGTGAGTCAAAATACAGTTATATGTGTAGCACGATTTAAGACTATCAGGGCTTTCAATTGCAAAAGGCAAACTCCAAGACTACTTGTCGAGAAATTGTGGATGCCCTCCCTCTAGCAGTGTTCAAGGTCAGTTGGATGAGGCTTTGAGCAATCTGGTCTAGTGGAAGGTGTCCCTGTCCATGGCAGGGAGGTTGGAACTAGATGATCTTTGAAGTCCTTTCCAACCCAAACCATTCTATGATACTTACACAGACCCACCTTGCTGATAGAAATTAGGTCCTCCCTTCACCTGAATAATGCATCCTACAAGGAGTCCTTCACAGTAGAACACGATTATAAACACTTGCACAGTAATTTCCAGCAAGGCTATGGTAGAAAAAAATTTGCTGGTGCTCGAAAAATGAATCTGTCATCACAAGATCAGTATTTGCAAGTAAGAGTGTTCAAGTTTAGCTTATGAAATTGTTTGCCTTGGCTTCAAGTTTGTCACTTTTAGTGGATATTTTGTATTTCAGAAGCATGTAAGTGAAGGACTGCGTTCTTCCATCAAGATTTCAACAACACCTAGCTTTGGAAATATCTCAAGCAGCCCATTCTTCATTTTTTTACTGTGCCAATGTAAAAAAGAGCATGATCTCTACTATTTCAACAGGTGGCTTCTCACTCTAATGTGCTCCATGTGTTGTATAGGTCTTCATTTTGCTCTTGCAGTTGGGCACCTCCATGAGCAAAGTAAGCTCAACCCTCACAAGTTAATGTTGACAGTGCAATCCAAAAGTCAAAGTTTTGAAAAAATTATACCAAACAAATGGATCCACACTAGCAACAAAAAACAAATACAGCAGCTGAAAGTGGGATTCATTTCACATGCCTGAGCAAGAACAAACTGAATCTGTCAGTCAGCAAGGGGGAGTTACAAGGAATTGTCTCTCAGGAGCTCTGCACTCTGCCATGGATTGGAATGCTTTATCTTGATCAAGCATGGGATACCTACGTATTTTCATATCCTGTTCCCAGGTATGAAGAGAAAATTAAATCAATCACAAGATCAGTAACAAAAAGTAAGTAGTATCATTTCATCATCCCTCCCTCTCTCAGCTAACACTGTCTTATTGAGGATCACAAGGATAAGGTCATTACACCAAACGAACCTTCTACAATATCCTCTTAGGTGTTTCAGATCAATCTCACATTTCAAGGCACAAAACGAACCTGAAAGAGAGAAAAAAATTGTTCCCAGAAATACTTGTTTACAGAAGTCTTTCAGCTAGGCTGTTTTGAGTGGAACAGTTCAGCCTTCTGTCAGACGTGGTCTCCAATTCACATTTGGCAGCTTTGGACACCAAACCCCTACGAATCGGTTCCTGCACACAACTAGATAATACCAAGTCAAAGGTAATACCAAGATAATACCAAGTCACTGCACTATAGATGGGCTTAGAAAAGCCAAAGCTGAAAAAAATTCAACATTCCAGTGCAACAGCAGATTAAATAATTGCTCAAGAAGATGCCTGCAAGGCGCACTATTGGTGCACAGGAACATTTTAGGAATATTTTAGTCATCTGCCTTCAAAAAAAAGACAACTGTGGATGAAAAATACCCACTTAGCATTTCTTTCCTACAGGGAGGAGCCTAGGCTCTCATTTGACTTATGTTTCTGATTACTGTTCCACACCATCCTTTTTAAACAATGTCATTCAAGGAATCTTACCTGCTTTGCTTTGTAAGCTACCTTTAAAATAGGTTATCAGCTAAAAAAAGTTTTTTAAAAGGTCAAAAATTGATTAAACAAACATGATCTTCTTCCCCCAGCAGGCTTAGTGCTTTTGCTTTTCCTTCTTGCACTATTTCTTCTTCTTCCTCACGCTTACAGAGATAGTAGCACTGGCAACAAATGTGGGACAAAGTTAGGCCTAAGTAAGCCTTGTTCATGATGTATTATATCAGTGAAACTTAGACCCAGAATTGAGACTTCCCCAGCAGAAAACCCCTGACTTCAGTTACCTGCTTTCACAGGACAGATCTTGACATGGGCTTTCATCACTGCAGGTTCCTGGGTTGCTGGCTCTGGTGAGTCTCACCACAAGGGCAGAGGTCCATACGAGGCATGGATCTACACAGTAGGTTTGCTTCAACCTTTATAAAGGGGAAGAGTGGAAGGCAGGAGTGCTCTATGTTTCTCAGTACATGTCTTGATGTACCCAGTTTTAACAGTGGGAACTTCATGAGGTTACGCTGCTGCCCAGGTCAGTTCCCATGCAACCACATCCTGTTGTCGACCATCACCAGTACTAGACTAAAATGACAGACTAGGAACAGGGGCTATATTGAAATCTGGCCCAAGAGGGATGCTGAGGGTTGAGTTTGGAGCAATCCATGGGGCACTGACTGAAGGAGAGCTAGACAGGGCTCAGGGCTTCAGCAGCCCATCCAGTCCTGGCATGGGGACCACTTACCCCACTGTTCATGGGGATGGACAGCCACCACACTGGGTTCCCATCCATGCACTGCCAGGGTCTGCTGGCCTGCACCTGCATCAGCATAAGCCAAGGGGAACTCTAATATAGCACCTTGCAAATTTGAGTGGTAAGAGGGAAAGAGAAAGTCTGATTACCTGCAAGGCAAATGGCCCTTTGCTATCAAATTCCCAACCTCCCAGCAGCAGCCTGATTCTCTCTGGTGTTCAGTGTGACTCCAAAGGGGGTGAGATAAGTCACTAAATGGTGCACAGTGATCTAGCGTTGCTCCAGTGGGTGGATGGGCTGGAGAGCTGCTTCTTTCTAATGAGGAGGCTGTGGGCCAGGCCGGGGGCTTGTCCATGGAAGCGTGGAGTGCTCCAGCAACACGGGCCAGCTTAGGAGCTCATGCATTTCAGAAACACACTAAATAAATAAGCAGACCCAGGATTGGTAACCGCCGCTCCTGTAGGAAATCTATGCAATGAAAAAGTCATCAGCCCTACCTTTTCTTACCCATTCCTCTCATTCCTCAGCTTGAATTTCTTTCCATGTCGTGCTTTCCCATCCCTCACCTCTCCTCCCTCCACCCATCCGCCCCCTCAAATGTCTCTCTCCTTCAGACCTGCAATATTGGCCACCAGCAAGGAAGAAAAAGCTGCTAAAAGATGATACACAACTCTCATTATTCCATAGTTTCCTCTTGATGGATTTAGAAAGGTCCCGAATGCAAAGAGAAATTAAATCAGCAGGTAAGAAGACAGATGCAAAGTGAAATTCAAGATGCTGAAAAGCTGTTTTTCTCCGGAGGTCCTACTCTTTTCTCTGTCCGGAAGACAGGAAAGAGCAGGCTGCTCATGACAGAGGAGAGAAAACTTCTGGGGGTCTTTAGGGGGAACTCAATCAAAGAAATTATTTTCCCACAGACTGGAGCTGAGCAAACCTTAATGGCCTTTTCCTGATTGAAGAATAAACCAAATATTAATTTATGACTTGAAGTATATATAACAACCCTCCAAATGTTTTCCAGTTCTGTGAGTAGCAATGCCCATGTCCTTTCTGTTTGGGTTTGGTTCTCACCAGTTAATTTAGCTGATGGGCTAAATATTCTTCATGAAGCTGCATTTTCAAAAAAAAAAAAAAAAATTAAAAATACTTAATTAAAAAGGAAAAGACCAGCTGTGAGTTTCCAACATAATATTATATGTGTGTGCACAGAGATCCACATGTACTAAAGTTAAGTGTAAGCACATGGTGAGCTGGAGGGGATGGTGTTTGCGTGAGGAAGCCAAGGGCCCATGTGCAGGTTATTAGTGAGGGGGAATCCTGTACGGTGTGAACAGTGGCAGTGTAGAGGGTCTGCCAGGAGGGTGTAAGCACACACCGTCACTGCCGGGACATCCTGTTAACTGGACCTCTGCAAAATTGATAAATGGCTCTGGATCGCTTTGTTTATTTGAATAGAATCCAACATTTTAACAGCAATTAAGAGCAGGCTAAATAATTCACTGGGCCAGATATCAAGACGAGTATGATCTCTGAAATACGCGGGCTGCATCTCAGAAACTGAACCCCACTGTGCCTTTGTTTGTGTACACACGTTGTTTGGGCAGATGGGATAAACTGTAAAATAAGATGACAATATTAGCAGCTTCCCTTGGCTTCCCCTCACCAAAAGAAAACTGCAGAGGGAATAATATTCAAGCGTTTCCTTTATGCTCAGAAGTTAATTGCAAACCATCAGGGAATAAGACAGGTTTATGTCTTTCCAGTAAAATACAATGCAACTGAGTGATTTTACAGTTACCTTTTCAAAGTGTGGCAAACAGAACAACAAGAAGGAAAAAACCCCAAAACAAACAGAAAAATACCCCACCGTTTGCCCCTTGCTCTAAAAGGCTGGCAATGAAGTTCCAGGAGAAAATAATGTGTTTGTGACTTCCGAGCCGACCACCTACGGACAGGAATGCCAGCGGTAGTGAAGCCAAGAGACATCTTGAGCAATTCATTACAGGATTGGGTTAAAAAAAAAAAAAAAGAAAAAAAAAAAAGAAAAAAGCGATTGCTGCTGTTTCAAAGTCAGGGCCACGGGTGGGGTTTATTTTTTCTGATGCCTTTGACAACCCCCAGTCTACCGTGTACTGCTGCCGTGTGTTATGGATAAATTAAACCGGTTTCCCCTAAATGGTGCGTGCCCTTGGCTGGGACAGGGAGAGGAGGTGCAGACCGCGGGAGTGAGCGAAGCCACCACGGGTAAGTCTCTGACTTGCACCTGAGCAGAGTCCTGTTGCTTGATGCCGGACCTCCCCCTTGCCGCCCGCCCCCAATATCATCCCGCTTCCAGGCGGAGACTTTAACGCCCTTTACAACTCTGAGGCTATAAAGAAGACGATCGGAATACAACATAACACATGAATTCGTCTCTTTTCTCACACTTCCCCCACCCGGGCCTGTGGAAACAGGGGGAAAAGTGGAGAAACCTTCCACAATCGTCCACTTAAAAACGCGAATGGACTCCTCCGCATCCTCCCCTTAGGGTACAGCAGAGCGATAACTCTCCCCAGTCCTGCTCCAAACGTCCATGTGAGGTGCCCTTCGCCCTTCCCCTGCTCAGAATCTCCGGTGCTGCATCTCCGCGCACCCTGTTTTCAGGTTTGGGAGCTGTTCCCGCACTCATGCCTTCACCAAAGCAGAAGAGAGAGGCACCGAGAGGGAATCCGCAGGGTCAGCGGGCACCCTTCGAGTTGGCAGCCCGGCAGCACCTCCGAGCACGGCTCGTCTCGGCGAGCATCGCCGCTTTTCATTCTGCTTCCCCTCCGCCCCAACGTTTATGGCTAAACAAGTTCACAGTTTACACACAGTAAAATGTCGGTATTGCGCTTAATGGTTGCGGAGAAAAGGGTCTTCGCAGGGATCCTCATAAAAACTCTTTATTTAGTTTCGAGCATTTTCTTGTAATCAATAAAAGTTGTCTGTTATCTCCCGGCGCATTTAGCGGAGAAGTTTATTGCCTGCCAGGCGGATTAAGGGCGAGACAGGAGTCCACCATACATGGAAGGGACTCCCGAGTCCCTAGATCCGAGCCTCAGATTCATAAAATATAACCATCCATTACGTTGCCGATATCTGGAGCCAGCAAACATATACAGACCATAAATTGTCGCCGGCGGGGTGCGGGCCGGCCGCGGGCGCGGAGGCTCCGCCCGCCCGCATTCCTCCCCGCGCCGGGGGGGGCGCAGGGGGGGGTCCCCGGCCCATCCATCACCGCCGTTATGACTCTGCGATGCAGCAAATGGGTTGTGTAAAGAGGCAGCGTTTGACAAGGTGGCATGGTTATCCTGTCCAAATGATGCATAATATTAGTATTAGGGCTTAGATCATCGCATGCTTTTAAAATCATCACCGCTAACTGGGGGGCTGGGGCGGTTGCGGGGGGTGGGG
>VZRE01015663.1:126854-137569 GCA_013396775.1 Cephalopterus ornatus | reverse complement strand
GAGCAATCCCCAGCTCGGGAAAGGCCATTAGGACCGCTCCTACCCTCCCTTGAAAGACGTCCCCAAAGGCTTGCTTGAGGTCAAAGTAGAGAACCCCTCCTCACCCGCCACGGCTGCGATCACAGACACTAGTGGGTGGGAAGGCACTCTCCAGGGCTGGGGAAGGGCCACTTGGGCCAAACGGTCCACGTTAGAATTTGTCCTCGGAAATACAGTGTTGTGAAGTGAATTGTACTGGATGTATAAAGTTCAAGAGAATTCAAGAACTATAGTAAAAGAGGAAGCTGTACAGAGCCAAACCCCAGCCAAAAACGAGCTTCATATCCTCCCTGTTACACCACTGGTAAAAATACTTACTCCCAAGCCATACTCAAGGGCTCAGGGGCTGTAGCAGTGAGAAGGGGCTGTTGTATCACCTACCCCATTTCTCTTAATCAGCAGCCCTTGTTTGTAGATTAGGCTTGTGCTTCTTCATGAAGTCATCTTATAGTCACTGTTGTAAAGGCGCCTCTGTTGACATCCAGCCAGATCTCATTACGTACAGGACTCAAAAACGCCTATAATTTAGGCATTTTTGCTGAAAAGCTCTTTAAAAAACGTTTATACTCTTACGCAGCCTAGTCATTTATAGCATGGCTTGTATTTTCAGTGGACCGCTTTTACATATAAATACTTATATATGTGTGTATATGTACATATTCAAATCATAGATATGTACCGATATCTGCATGAATGAGCTGAAAGAGATTTCAGACTTACTTTTACTGTCATTAAAACAACGATAATAGAAAGCTCAAAAGAATCGGTTGTAAAATACAGGCTGTAATCCTTGAGTTATTTTTCATCTGTAACTACACATTTTGTTTATGTAGTGTTAAAGGAAAATGACAAGGCTGTGGGCTAGGTCTTGGGCTCGTCCATGGAAGCGCGGAGCACTCCAGCCACACGGGCCAGGATTAGGAGCTCATGCATTTCAGAATTGTGCTGGGATGTGTTCGGGAAGACGGGCCGGCTCCGTGCTGCATCCCATCCTTCTTCCTGCTTTCCGGGGCTGGGGTCAGGTACAGACTGGAGGTTCGGGGATTCCGGTGGAACTGGGGGATCTGTCCCTGTACCTCACGGGTCAGTGCCCTTTGTAGCCCGGCTTAGATTGGGCAGGGACAGGCGGGCTTCCCCGCCTACAATCAGCCCGCCCAAAGAAGGATTAGGAACAGAGTATCTGAGCCAAGGAAGAAAAGGAGAAATGGAAAGTCCCGGCCCCAGCCCTCTCCTGCTGCCTTCCCAATAAACTCCGCCGCCGCTTCCCTGCCCGGGGCAGCGCGCAGCGCCCGCTCCCCGCAGGGCGGTAGGACCAGGGCAGGCGGCGTTTGTCCAGGGGACACGGCTTTGAGCTGCTCTCGAGTCTGCAGGCGCATGGGGACTGGTTGGGTGGCGGAGTGCCTGTTCATCTGGCATCTGCGCTGACACCTCTCGGAGGCCAGTACCGGGACACGGCCCATGGAGTGGGCCAGGAGAGCCCAACAACGGTGCCATGAGGAGAATAAAATCCCCGCTCGGCATGATATATCAGCCATCTGATAACCCCTGAATACTTGACTTACAGGACTGGTGACAACATTACCCCGCAAATGAGGCTGGTGTGATTTGTGTGTGTGTCTGTGAGAGTGTGTCTCTTGCCCATTGGCCCCTCTTTTCTGCTGCTGGGCAAGGAAACCGTCCAGCCTCTCTGTTCCTTCCAGCATCCCCATCCCCTCCATCACTCCATCTGTGCATGCAGGCGGCCGGGGTTACCCCACTGGGTCCGATCAGGTGGACATGGGTGATCCCCGGTAGCTTCCTCTTTTGGTGGCCGAGGAAAGGCACCGATCATCGCCAGGCGTGGGGGAAGAACATGCGGTGGCACGAAGGCCGGGAGAGATGGCCTGGGACCAGGCATAGCTGGAGGAGTGTGATGGCTAGAAACCTTTGATTTGGGGTTTGCCCGGAGAATAGGGGTGGAGGAGGGTGGCCTGGGTTTTTTAAGGCAAGCAGAAATTTGATTATAGCGTACGGCAGAGCTCTGTGATTTGCGGTGAGCGGATTTCATTAGCTACGGCCGTTTGAGTCTCGGAGAAGCTGGTCAGACCCGCGGGGCCGGGGATAAATTTGACCCCGAGGGCGGGTGGCGAAAGAGGCTCGGCCGCGACGCCGGTTCTCCCTGCCGGGGAGAGCCGCGGCTCCTGCGGGCGTGGGACTGGTGTGGCCGGTCACTGCCCCTGCTGCTCCCCTTTTCCCCGCTGCCCCGGTGGACAGGGACAGCCCCAGCCCCTGCGCTCGCTTTCTGCATGGGCGAGGTGGGGCACACGTCGTCTTTCGCCCCACCTCCACTCATGTCACCTGCCGCAGCCGTCACCGAGGAGAGAGGAGAGTGGGTTGGCTCTCCTCACCGCGAGGTTTACCTACGGCGTTTCCACTTTTGATGGAGATGGCGATGATGGTGATGTGGCGGAGGCAGCAGCGGGCAGGAGGTGCCCGGAGCGGCCTCGCAGCCCGTCCCGTCGGGGACTGTCGGGCTGCCTGGCGGCCCCCGGCGCAGGAGGGGTATTGGCTCTAATTGCCGTCAACGAATGTCACCGGCAGGAGGAAAAACAAAATCTGCCTCCAATGATCTCGGAGAAGAATTTGGCAAGGCTCCTAAAGACACCAATTAGCAAAGGCTAAACCCATTAATGAAGTGGCGGCTCTCTGGTTTCAGCCAGGTGGTGCAGATCAGAGCGCTTGTATCTGCAACAGAGCCCCGCTTCCCTCCAGCCGGGACCTCACAGCAAACTTCCACATCAATAATACGCTTAATGGATCTCATTAGGGCTGGGGCCGCGGGTCCCAGGCTGGGAGCAGGGGAGATGGCGGGAGAGGGGGGCAACGCGCCCCGCGCCGGGACGGACCACTTTCCCCCGTGGGGCCGTGGGGGTGAGGCCACCACCCGGGTACCCGGCACTCTCCGCTGCCTGGCTGAGCTCGTGGGTTTGCGCGAATTTCATTTTAGCCGGCTCTTTCGAATAAACGAGACCTTGTTACCGCCCTACCGGCTTCACCAACCCACATCCTATCCCCTTACCCTTAATCCACCTCTGCCCGCCGAGCCACGAGCATCCATGGCCGTGCGGGCTGCGGAGGGTAGCGGTGTAGCCGCAGCGCCTTTCCTTGGAGCCCGACAGGGCTTCCCCCCGGAGCGCACGCCCGAGCCAAGGCTGTGAAAGGGGAGAAGAAGGGGCTTCTGCAAATTGATTTAAAAAGAAAAGCGTCCGGACCACACCTCTGTAAAAAGGGACTGGGGAGAAGGGAGGAAATATTTCCGCTTCAGCTGGGGGAAAACATAAAAAAGAGGAAAAAAGGAAAGCCAAGGTAGTATAAACCTGGCCGAGGTGAGCTAGAATATTTAGTTAATGGAGGTGGACTATGAAAAGAGACTTCATATTTCTCTCTGAGGAGTCTCTCCAGGTCCGCAGCCGAGAATACACACAGAAAACGTTGTGCCTGAATTATAGCCGAGGCTTTGCTTTATTTGAATTCACTAGTGTTTATTTAAGAAAGTGAATAAAGGTTTTGTGTAAACAGCCATTATTTCTGATGAGCGCTCAACAGCAATAAGAAGGGGGTGGTTTTTTTAGTCGAGATTGTGGCAAAAGTTGACATTTCAGAGATTGCAGTTTGTCTTGCCGACGCCAGGCAGTCCCGAGGCATGAACTGCAGGGAAAGCTGTGTGTGCCTGCGAGTGTGAAACGGCGATGCCGAGCGAACCAGAGTCTGAAAACAATTATTTTTTAAGACGTCAGCTTAAGCCGACATTAAAATAAAATAAAAATATTTTCCTAAGGAGCGGGGCCGGTCTCGTTCAGCTAACGAGGGAGGCGAACTCAGGTTTCGCTGCCGCCGGCTCCGCGCCCGCGGGGCTCTGGTGGGAGCACTGCCGAGCTGGGGGGGCCGCGGCGAACACTCCCTCCCCGTCAGGCGGAGCAGCGGCGGACCCCTACGCCAGCTCTTCACCCGGCCCTTTCGCACCATATTTCGCTTGATTAAAATATTACCTCTGTTTTGTTGTATTATTGTTATTTTTTTCTTTTAATGTGGCGGTTATTTCTGAGGTTGAATCGAGTCCCTGGAGATTGGAGATTTCTGGTAAGAAATCAGGCGAAAAGTGTCTCGTTGGACGACCTAATACAGCGCCCAGGAAAGGTGGGGGTTATTGGTAAGCTTCTCCTCGGGACGAAGGCTGGCAAGACCTGACTCTGATCAAGCCCGGCTGAGCATCTCTGTAGGTGTGGATGCTCGCAGACGTGGCTGGGATATCGGAGCGGTACGGCAAGGCCTCCTGCTTCACTATTAATCCGATTTCCCACACATGCTACGCAGCAGGAGGCAGGAAAACCTCTTTTCTCAGTGCGGCAGTGTTATCGCTCCGGCTTCTTGGTCTCGTGTACAACTTTTCACCTGAAATCAGCCTGAAAAATCCCTGCCTGGCACCCGGGTGGGGAAGCGCAGCGAGTGTGCGCGCAGAGCCTGGCCTGGCCGGGACCGCGGAGACCGAGGGCAGCGCCGGGGAAGCTCCTCCCGGCCCCTCCGAGGGGACCCTGGCCCGCGCTGCGACACCCCCTGACACGCAGCCGCGTTGCCGCGGGTGGGTGCAGCCCAACGGGTTTTCGTTCATCTGAAAAGAGTCAGAATAGATTTAGGGGAGGTGAACAGATCGCCTGGAAAGATGCTACCCCCAGCTGAAAGACCGTCGAGGTGTTTTGGGCCGGCGGAGAAACAGAGAGCTCGGGCGTTTCGCTTTCAGACACAACCAGCATCAAAAGTCTTTCGCGTTACCAGGCCATACTAAAGCAAACAAAATTGAGGCAACTCCAAGCTTTTCTTAACCTGTTCTGGAGGGGGCGAGGGAGTGTTGCATGTCCGACTACAGACTTGTCGACTTTGCCGACGAACGGCGCTCGAGCTGCCTGCGGTCACGACAATCGTCCGGATTTTTTTCTGCAGAAATTGAGCAGTAATTGCAGCCTCGCGGGACCGGGAAAACCCCCTTCCCTGTCGAGACGGACACAAATCCCTTCATCCAGGCATCTTTATGCAGAATCGTTTTCTTGGCTTTGCTCTACCTGCCCGTACGCAGCGAGAGCAAACTGGGGAGAGATATTATTTATTTTCCCTGTCGCTGGGGGAGAGGAAGAGACCCACCCTCCCGGCTAGGCCACTTGGCCCCTCGGCCCGAACAGCACCCGAGGTGCGCGGAGCACAAAAAGCGGCCGCGGATCGAAGGAATTTTATCCCAGCTCTTCCAGTCAGATCTTAGCATCTTTCTCCGTAGCCCGAGTCCCACCCTCTTTTGTCGCGTTATCTTAGAGTGGTGCCATAAAGGCATTGCCCCTGCTCTCTCCCCAACCCGGGGTGCAGGAGGACATTGCTCCCGTTATTTGAGGGGGCCGAGGTGGAGAGAGCCTGGCCCCGCGCAGCCAGCCCTGCACTTGGAGGAGAAGCAGATTCCTTTAACCCAAGGGAAAAGAAACTCTTTCCCGACGTGCTTTTCATTTCTCATCTGACAAGAGCCACTCAAAACCCCTCTCTCCTGCATGGCTTAGTCTTCAGTAAGCAAACTCGAGGAAAATAGATTCCTGCGGTTCCGTGAGCCGCACCACGGAGGAGGCACAATCGTGTTTCCCTGGACATCTGTCCCGCAGCTTCTCTTGCACTTAGGGGACTTAAAACACCACGCAAACCCCGCGCTGATGGGCTGGAAGCGGGGCCCATACCGTGCCTCGAAAAGCCGAGACACCCCCTCGTTTCCTCCCTGTCAGTGTTTTAAAGGCAGAACTAATTTACAACCCCTTTTCAGACTATTCCTTCTCCCACCCCGCTTCCCTACCCCAAGAGGAGTCGGACAGGGACGGCGCCTTGGGAGCGCAGCCCTGCGTGAGCTTTGCCCGCAACCAGGAGTGCATCAGAACTTTGCCTGCGCCTCTCCTGGAGATCACCCTGCCCTTCGTGGCTCTGGAGTAACCTGTGTCCGTTCGCTTAGACATTTTTTAAGAATTCACCCGTTCCTTTTTTCTCTGGCAAGACGGTCTCTTCGCCTTCCGTATGTCCCAGCTCCTTTTCCCCAGTGCTTGTGGAGAAGGGATGCTGACGCCTTTTCCTTCTCTTTCCTCGGGGATTTGCTCCTACCGGATTCCCCCTTCTAGCAAGAGTGGCCCCAAGGAGCGAGTCCTCCCCGGCAAACTCCACTGGCCCCGAAGGATTTCTTCTCCTGAGAGAAACAGCAGGCGAGAGCCAGGCGTTCACCCACCTCCACATCGCTGGAGGATACCGGGAATTTTTCGGTTCTTCGCCTTATTTCTCCGTCTCCCCATTATTTCTAGCGGTGTCACAGGCTCAGCGCCCATCGGCCCAGCTTGGGGGTGAGGAGGAGGGCGGCTCCGTTTCTCCTGCCCTTGCCCTGCCCTCCGTGAGCAGGATTAGGCCTTCCCGGCCCCCGTGTATTTGTGCCCCGAGGCAGTAAAACTACTTCCCGGAGGGAAAAGATGGGGGCTTCTCGACGCCGCGTCTTTCGCTCTAATCAGTGCTGCTTACCAAGGGAGGAGGGGGCAGCAGGATGGCTGAGAGGAGCGGCCCCTGTCCTCCCACGTGCCCCGGGAGGAGCGCAGCACCTATCACAGTGGCCCTTTACGTTTTTCCAAGAGCGAAGCCAACGATGAACCCAAGAGCAGCCGTCGGATCCCGACCTGGAGCCCCAGGGGCACCCGGCGGCCGCACGCAACATGGAGGGCATCCTGGCCCCCCCTGGCACCCACCGAGGTAGGGGGACAGTCCGCCGTGTGTCGCCCCGGTGCTAACCCTAGCCCTAAGCCTAACCCTACCCCTAACCCCATCCCACGACCGGCTTCCGCACCACCCCCGCGCCGCGCACAGCGCCTGCATGACGTCACAGCGCTCCCCCGGAGCAGTGACGTCACGGAGCAGTACCTCCCCACCCCGCCGCAGGGGCTTGCGGAGAGGTGTGCGGCGAACAGAACCGACATCACAGCAAAGCAAAACAAAACAAAACAAAAACTTCGCGTCCCCCTTGAACGCCGAAACTGCCCCGCCGGCGTTTGGCAGCGGCCCCGAGAGTCGCGGGGGTCAGACAGTCCAATCCTGCCTGGCATCGACAGTCAAAAGCCACCTTACACGCCAAATACACGTGTAGGCACACGCCGGGCTACAAATGTAATCGGTAACTTTCTCATCGGGGCCACAATTTTGCCTCATCGAATCCGGTCCTTGTCACCGCCTTCATTAGGAAAGGAATAAAAGGAGAAGGCTGCCTGGAGGGGCTCCAAGGCGAGGAGAGACAGTGGCTGCCTTCGAACGGGGCAAAGGAAGAGGCTCGCCAGCCCTCTGCCCTGGTCAACAGACTGACGTGGTTACAAACCATAGCAAACATTTTATTTACAGGAGATATATATATATATATATTTATATATTTTGTCAGTGCAGTATTTCTTTGCCGGATTATTCGAAGCAACACGTTGCAACCAATGAGGACGTTGGCAAAATACTTCACATTCTAAATTGTTTGTGGGCAGGGGCGGGAAAAGGTGGGGATTTTCGGAGACCGTTCTCGGAGTCCCTCGCTCAGATTTTCCTTGGAGAGGACAAGGGGCGTGAAACGGAGAATTAAAATAAAATTTAAAATGAAAAAAAAAATAGACAAATCCCTCTCTCCTGCGAGAAGCGCGGAGGGAGAGGCGGCCGCCTCACACATAGCTGCCCCGGCACCGGGGTCTCCACTCCGCCTGCATCCTCGGCCCCTCGCTCCGGGCCAGGCCGGGTGCTGACCACAGGCGGTAGCGGGCCGTGCCAGACCGGCCTTGCCGCACTCGCGGGGAGGGGAAAGGGAGATAAATTAGCGCGCAGGTCCCGGGCGCGGTGGGGCTTCTCCGTCTATAGCCCGTTCCGCGGCTCGGGGCTGGCGGCGGCGGGCGGCGGCGGGGACGGGAGGCCGGTACTGCCGGAGGATTTGCCGAGCCCGGCTGCGGGCAGGCTCCGCTCGGCGCCCTCAGTCCGTTCCGTGTCGCTGGGGGCCATGTCGAGGGACTCAGCGTCGCTGCTGTCGCTGTCCCCGTCGGAGCGGCTGGGATTGCGCTCGGGCTCCCCGGTGGCGGCGGGCGCTGCGCCGGTTCTCTGGGCCGCCGGCTCCGGCTCCGGTGGAGGCTCCTTGTCCTTCTGGGCCTGTGCCTCCTTGGAGTGCCGCCACTTCATCCGCCGGTTCTGGAACCACACCTTCACCTGCGGCCGTGCAGCCCTTAGACGGGCGGCACGGCCCCAGCGCGCCCCGCACCGCGCCCCGCGCCGCGCCCGGCCCCGATGCCTTCCACCAGGGACTGGCAACGCGGGGATAGAAGAAGGAGCCGTCCTCACCTCCCACTGCCCACACCCTGACGCGACTAAAGAGCTTTATTTTTTTTTCTGCTCCTGGTTTGTGTGTTTAAATACCACACACCCTCCCCTCTGTGTTGTTTGTTTGTTTCCTCTCTCCTTCTGCTTCTTCTTCCAGGAAACTCAATCTTGCTCAAGAAACCACAGCGTTATACAATTCTGCGCGCTGTGGGCCCTCAATAGTGGAATCATTACAGAGTGGCGTTTAATGATTCCGTTTGAAGAAGTGTTTTCACTTCCTCAGAACGATGGATTTCACAACGCGGGGAAAGATTTAGAATAAAAAAAAAAAAAAGAGAGAGAGAGAGAGAGAGAAAGGAGACATTAAAAATAGTGTGTTTGCTTCTACTTCCTTTGACCTAAACTGCCTCCTACAGAGAACTGCACTCCAGTAAAACACACTCTGACGTTCTGCCCTGGCCCCGCTTTCCTCTCTGCCCGGCCTGCTCCTCGGTGGCCAAAACAAAGGCAAAAACTCCGCGAAATCTGCACGCAAGAGATGCTCAGGGTGAGGTCCAGCTCCTCAGCCAGCCTCGCTAAAGATGAAGGAAAGGAAATCACTTTGAAACCTCCCCGCCCTCTGATATCCATCTAAAATGGAAGTAAGATTTGAAATAAAACCGAAGCCGTTCTTACTTGAGCATCTGTCAGCCCCAGCATCGCCGCCAGTTGCTTCCTGTCCGGTTTGGTGACATACTTCTGGATTTCAAACCGTTTTTCTAAACCTTTCCTCTGCAGGTTGGAAAAAACAGCCCTAGACCAGGAGCGTTTCCTCTTGTACGTCTGGGGCAGTGTGTCCTTGGTTAAAACTGCGTATGGACCTGAGGAGGGAGAGAGAAAAACAGAGGGAGAGAGAAGGAGATGGCGTTATTAATATCATAGCCTAAAGAGGAGCCTTAAATCGATCAGAATAAGAGTTGGACTGTGGTGTGCGGGGAGGGCCTGAGCCAGCGTGGCCCTGTCTGCCGGCTGGGTACGTGTCCTGTCAGCCTATGCTTCCTCGGGCGCGGGTTAAGCTGTCTGGAACTCGAATTTCTTCCTTTCCCCCCTCCCCGCTTCTTTTCTCTCGGCCCGGGTATTATTTCTGTACTCAATGGAATGGTCCTCTAGATCAGGCCCTAGCCAGCTCTTCCTCCCCCCCAACGCAGCCCGGCTTTCGCCCAAAATCTGAACCTCCCTAGAAAACACACAGCCTGGCCTTTCAAAAGTGCCTGGCGAGTCCCTCCGGGAGGAAGGGGGCTGCTCCAGGACGGAGGGCCCTGCGCCACGGGAGAGTCGACGAGGGACGAGATGTACCTGGAAAAGTGTCTTGAAACTGGTGCTGCACTGAGCTCCTTGGGTTTGTGTTTAAGGGACCCAGGATAGCAGAGGCCTCGTTAATGGGGTCTAGAGACGCGAAGAACTGGCCGGCGGAAGGCTGCAAGTTGGGGAGATGAACCCCAGTTTGGCGGCTGGTAGTTAATAAGGAGGTCAGATCTGCGAGCACAGGAACAAGGAGAGCTCTGTTATACCGCGGTCGAGACCAACACCCCGACACGGTCCGGACAGCGGAGCCGGGGCCGGGGCCAGGCGGAGCGAGTCCCCGGCCGGAGGGGCTTGGCGGGGCAACAGGCAGCCGTCTCCCGCCCCCAGGGGCTCTCCTCGGGAGGGGCAGCCGTACCCCAGCGGTCAGACATCCTCCGATTTATTTTCTCCCTTTAGTTAGGATGTTTACAGGCCGCGAGGGGAGATGGATTGCAGTGAAAGCTTTTAAACGGGCTATGCCCTCAGAGACAGAAATCCCCGGCCGCTCGGGGTAGCGCAGAGCGCTCCACTCGCTATTTTCACACTATGGCTATTTTCCCAGGGTCGCAAGCTCTGTGCCGCGGCTTTGCCGTGCGGGGGCCGGGGTGAGGGCTGGTTTACTGAGCGCTATTAGAAACGCGAATTTATAACGCGCTTTTTTTTGTTATTATTTAAATAACTCTTTTTTTTCGGCTAGGTCGAAAAGTTTTCAAATCGCGGGTGTAACTCGCTAAAGCGGTCACAGAACAAGGAACAGAGCACCGAGAGCGCTAGCAGGGAAAGCAAACAAGCCAATTTCTCTACCTCTCAGCGTGTTGCCTTCCTTGACTTTGGGGTCAAACTCCGCCGATAAGATGCGGTCGATGCCGAATTTCAGGTCCTTGCTGGAGGGCGCCGGTGCCGAGCCGTGCGTGTGGCCGCCGGGCAGCCGGGCGGGGGCCGGGGCGCCTCCGCCGCCCGCTGCTGCCGCCGCCGCCGCC
>VZRE01015663.1:101783-125594 GCA_013396775.1 Cephalopterus ornatus | reverse complement strand
AAAAAAAAAAAAAGAAAAAAAAAGAAAAAAATACAGCGCAAGGTCGCTGCGCTTGCTGCTGCTGCGATTTCCAAACGTTTGAAAGAAACGCGCAGGAAAATTCTTGGAGGTTGGGGACAGGTCTGTCCTCTTGGAAGCGATTCTCAAGGAAATGTGTTTCCTTCCCGGACAAATTAGCCTGAGATAGTCTGCAAGAGAAGGGGTCTGTGCTGATGCACGCAACATATGAGAGCTCCCAGATATTCTGGGCCCAGGAATTTTGAATCCTGCATTAGCAGCGACTAATTGACTGATCGTATTTTGACGATAGTGCAATTTTATAGATATTTATCACGTTCTCCATCCCGGTGGCTGCATCTACTTCCACAACAATTACACCTTAAAAATTACTTTGTAATTTCTCAGATCATTAAAACAGAATTACCCCCATTTTTTTCTGGAACACAACCATAAGCTATATTCGCTGCAATGATTTAGGGACAGATTTATCAAAGCGTCTTTGTTGCTTTTCCCCCTTCACATCTAACATTACATTTGTCCTGACCTGACTTTGAAAATCAACTGTTTCTTTATTTCTAGTTTTCGTCTCTGCCATTTTGAGTAGGCTGCCGGGTCGGACGATTGCAAATTTGCTTTGATTTTGTTTCAAAAATATCATATTAATTTTTCCAAAGAGTTTCCCAAATTCTGAAGGTTTTCGGGGAACCGCCAGAAAGAAAAACTATTTTTCTTTCTTCAGGTATGAAGATGTAGCTTCTGTGTGAATATTGAAACCACCTGCGAGCAAGAGGGAGCGCGTTCCCTAGCTGTAACCGTGTGCACGGGTAAAGGTGAGGCTGGTTCTCCGGGAAAAGCCAAGCACCGCTTTGCTTTGGTTTGGTTCTTATTAACGAGGCAAAACCTAAAAATGAAGACGGGCTGGCTTGCCAAGATGTGTCCGAAAACCGAAGTCGGCCAAAGAAAAGGTTGATTAGGTTTGAACTTTTCCTGTCTCGACAGCGGAAAGCTCCTTTTCCTTGCATCTCCCCGCCGCGTCCCCCACCCTCACCCAGCATTTATCCCCCCGCCAGGTGTCCCCAGCGCCTGCCTCTTGCTCTCAAACCGGATCGAACGACTCCGGTTCCACTGGTGTTCCCATTGCCGGGCAGAGCCGCCCTGCCAGCTCGCCCGAGGGACGGGCAACGAAGTGTGTCCTGAGCGCTGCATCGCGGCTACAAACCGCTTCGTTAAATTACCGCTGCAATTGCCACTGATATCCCGTATCGTTGTACCAGCCCTCGGCTGCTCACCAGTCAGTCAGGGAGGAAAAAAAAACCAACAAAACCCTACACGGTGTTTTTCTTTCTTTCTTTCTTTCTTTCTGTCTTTCTATGTTTTTGGGGGCTTTGGGGTTTGGGGTTTTTTAAGAGCTGATTTCAAAACTCCGCTCGCCTCGCTGCCGAGCGGAGCCCGGCCATGAGGAACACCGGAGGGAAGCGCCCGTCGCCGTTTGCAGGAGCCCTGGGCAGGCTCGGCCTGGGCACGGGCACGGCCGCGGCTCCGCCGCCGCGGTGCTGCCGGTGCCCCGCGTGCGGAGAAGCGCTGTCATCTCGCGGGGACTGAAATAACCCCAAAGGAAACTCTAAACGCCTTTCACTGAAGCACTTCACCCTCGGGCTGGGACCTGGGAAGGCGACGGAGCTGAGGTGTCCGGGCCGCGGAGGCAGGTGCTTTCTCGGGGCTCCGTCGCGCTCCAACCCCGCGCACCCTACGCGGGCGAGAGGAGAAGCACCTGCCTCACTCTTCGGCCGCTCCCTCTCCCCGGGGACAAGGATGTCCTCTCCCCTCAAAGCCCTCTGAAGACCCTTCTGCCCGTGCACCTCTGGCCCGGCGGCCGGGGACGCGCAGAGCTGCGCGGCCGCGCTAGCCCGGGGAGGCGGCGGCCCCTCCTCCCCGCGCAAGGAGGGAGAAGGCTGCAGGAAACCCGGGGCTCGCTGCAGTCCAGGTCATCTCCTGTTTTTTGAGAGATTCCAACTCGGACTAAATGAGCGGATGTGCCTGCGAGATTTGTCCCAAAATAGAAGCGGCTTTAGTATTTTAGGATACAGCAGAAATCCTTATTTCTTCCGGAGAAAAACTTCATAATGAGTGCGAGCACTTCCCTTTTCAATATTTGTGCAACTTTATCTCGACTAGCAAGTTGCTTTGGTGACGCAAATCCGCCCTTGTGTATTGCAACTACAAAAATAAATGCAAGGAAATCAATTCCCTTCTAGCAATGAAAACATAAATATACAGCTGTGACTTTCCCCTTTAATCTTGCTTTCCGAGGGACTCGAGAAGGAGGCGAATAAACTGTGCGGCAGGAGCGATGCTGCTGCGTTTTTGTTTTTTTTTTTCTTAAGGAATGAAGTCTCGAAGGACTTTTTTTTTTTTTTTTTCTTTCCCGAGGGCGACAAAGGAGATGGAAAAAAAGTTATTGGAGCTCTTATGAGGGAAAATAGAAGGGCTAACCCCGAGGCGCTGCAGCTCCCCTTCCCTACTCACGGGCACGGGGTCGGGAGCATCCCGGAAAGGGCCGGGTGCTGCCTGCCAGCGCCCCACGGGGAGAATGGGCCGCTCTTTCGGCCGTTTCTGCCCCGTCCAGCTCCCCGGCGAGTTGCGGGCGGCAGATCGATTCCACAGAGCCCGATGGGATGTTGGCAGCCCGAGCCCCGACCGGCAGGCACCGAGCCCCGGACGGTGCCTGAGCCCGGCGCAGACTGTTCACCCCACTGGGGGCTCGGGGCTCCCGTCAGTCCGGGCAGCGCTCGCCGGCCCAGCCGCGTTCTCCGGAGGCGGGGCAGGGGGGGAATATGGTGAGCAGAGTTTTCCCCTCCGAGCTGGCCCAGGATGCTGCCGAAGAGGCCTCCAGCCCTCCTTCCACGGCCTGCGCCTTGCCTTTTGGCTTTTAGGATTCTATATGTGCTCTGTTTATTCCTCTGTTTTTATATAGAAACGTATATGCGCAACATATTTAAAAATAAAGAAAAATATTTTTTAAATTCTATTATATCTCTCTGTAGGAGTACTTGTAAAAGTAATTGTTTAAGGCTTATGACGAGAGCTCCAGGAAGACGGTTCGCTCGGGTGGCATTAGATGGACTGCTGCACCCCCTGCCTCGGGGGTCCCTCGGAGTCGCCCACCTCGCCCCACCCGAGCTGAGCAGCGCCGGGCAAACCCCCTAAACTCGTGCTCTGTCGCCACCTGCCGAGCCCCCGGGACGGGGCTCCCCTCACCCTCCCAAACCCTCCCACTCCCTAAAACCCCTCACTCCCGGGTCCGTCCGAGCAAAGTTTGGGGAGCCCCTCCCGCCGCAGGCTGCAGGGTAGGCAGGGGTGCGCCGCAGACGGCCGGGGAGTCCTGACGGTGCTGCCGGTGCTCCGCCGGCACCGCCGTGGGATGCGGGGATCGCTGCACCGGGGCTGCCCTCCATGACAGTGGGCAGAGCCCCCCACGATCGCGTTGCCGGTGGGGCTTCCCCCAGCTGGGCACAGCCCGTTATCTGGAAACTCAACAGCAACGCAGGCGCTGAGGGGCAGGAACTGCCCAGGACCGCATGCGAACGCGTTGACTAAGCTGGTCAACTCCTTTCAACGTTTCCTTTCCATTGTTTCACGCATTATTTAGTTGAATACCTGTGTCAGTAAGTCACGACTAACGCTATGTCATCTGCTGAGCATACATGGAAGGCGCCTGAAAGCAGGCGGAATTTGGGTTTCTGTGCGGTAGGGCAGGATTTCAAGCCTTCTGAGGGTGCATTTTCACTAGTGTTTGAGCTTGAGTCAGAGTGTGCTTTTGGAGAGAAGTGCTTGATCCTCATCACTTGGAGCTTTGCATCATAGAGAGGTCTTGGGGTGCACACACAGGAATCCTTGATGGGAATTGATTCCACAGGGCATGCTAAAATCGCTCTGAAGCAAAATTCCTCTGAAATGTCTATACAGTTGTCTGAATAATCCATGGGGTTTTCTGCATGTGAAAATTGTCCATATGGTCCAGCATAATAGATCCAACTGAATGGCTCCATATGTGAGAGCTGATCAGAGCCGGAAGCTTCCAGCTCCAGGGACAGCACACCGGCCACTGAGTTGGAGACTTGTTCACACACTGGCATGTTTGTACACTGTGTCTTTCTTTCAACTGCCCGTTTGATGAAACACATTAGAACACATGAAGCTGAGGCATTTCAAGTGGAGACTTTTTGCATTCTCCCAAATGCTGTGTGGTTCCTCAAGTCCCTTTCAGACAGAGAGAGAAGGGACCTGAAAACACTGATTCACCTTTGAGTGCCTGGCTCACGGATCTTTCCACAGCCATGCATACGGAGAAAGGGGTGACCTTTCCTTCCTTCCCTCCCCGCTTTTTTGTCTTTCGTGAAAAGCTGCAGATTCATAAATCTTAAAGAAGGGTCAGAGTAATAAATAGCAGTTGGAGAGAAGTGCCTCTCCACAGCCCCTGGGAAAGGAGCCTGCATTCTGAGGACCAGTAAGATCAGGACAGTCTCTTCCTTGGAGTTTTCTATGGGTTAGAGCAGGTAAGTTCTGCCCACTGTGTTGATGGGCACTCTTGATGTGAATCTCATTTTTAGGCATCTGATGTTGTGCCTGGAGCTGGGCACCGTAAGCCTGCAATGACATAGAGGCTTAGGCTGCTTGAAGTTGGAAGCGCCAGTCTCCAACTCTCGCTGCATGCTGGTCGGTCTGTCTTTTGCTGTCCCTGGGGATGTCAAATTAACTCTGCCACTAAGAAAAGTTTCTTACTATCATAGTTCCCAAAACTAGCTTCTCTATCATATGGCCAGCCAGGGTGAGGGTGCTGGGGGAAACATGCATTTGAGGGACAGGCTGGCAGGACCTCTGCGACCCTCTTCTTGTCTGCTTTAAACTCTCATCAGGTCACACAATAATTTGAGTGCTGCTTCTTGGAACTTTCTGCAATCTAAAATGGGTCCTTCTCGCATGGAAAGACCCTGAGTTTGTTTTCATTTCCTCCATATATCATATATCATATATCGTATCACATCATATCTACCATCCAATCATCCTGATTTCATAGGTTACTCCACCCTTACACTGAGGTCGGACCATAACCTGCTTGCAGAGGGACTTATCACGGGCTAGTTGCGATTTTCCAGGCCACCCCAACAGAGAGGTCTGCAGGGAGCTCTGCAGAGAGGTCTGCAATTAACCCTCTGGTAGCTGATTAAAGGTGACATGATGTGCAGAAGTGCTGACCCCCTGCTCTGATGTGCAACCGCCGATGAGAGAAGCATTAACATGCTTTTCCTGGATTTAGTTTGCACAGTGCACAGTGACTGAAAACAAGAATCATTGTGTAAAATGAAGGTGATTCGACTCTCAGTGTAGAAAGGCCATCCATAGGTATTTCCTAAATCTGACAGGAGAGTATAATTACACCTGTTTTCAGCTGAGACTCAAAGGGGCAGCTCCTTAAATGAGGGAAATTACTGCTGTTGAGGATAGGCTCAGTATATCTCAGTTTAAGTTGCATATTTAGGTACAGATGGAAACTGAACGGAGGGTCTTTTATTCCCATAGTATGTCATCACCCCTATGATTTTGTCAGAGCAATCCCATCAATTTCCACAAAACTTAGCTGACGCCTTAGGCCCTTTGCCCCTCCAGCAGCAGTGCATTAAAGTCACTGCACAGAAAAGCTGTTCAGTATTGAAGAAGGAAATACTAATAACTGCCTAATAAAAGTTTTAGTAAGAAACAGTTTCCTCCTTCTTGCCAACAGCGGTCAAAAATGTGGAGAAGCTGGAAATAAAGATATCAAAATGAGACGCATAAAAGGCAAAATCAACCCCATAAGGAAGTCAAGCTTCTAGAAGAAAATTACTCTGTAAAACTCATCTGGATTTGAAAATACTTATTGTTTTTCTTCCACCACTCCTTTTATGTTCAAAGTGGATTTAAATGCAGTAGGTACACATCAGCCCAGCTTTAAAACCAGCTCTTTCCTTGCTACTAGCACATATAAAACCCCAGAAGAATAATGTCATCAAAGCCATTCAAAAAAGACCTATTTTAACCTTTTTTTTCCCAAGGGAGATGCTTTCTGGTGGATGCCAAATGGGAATGCCAGCCAGGGGAGTTTTATGGGCCCATAAACAAGCATGCCAGACTATATAGCATTTACATAGTACCCTCCAGACCTGCTTCCCTCACTGGAACTGAATCTGCCCTAAATAAAGTCCAGCCATGACTTAGACAGCTCACAGATTCTCTGTCTACCAGTCCTAGAAAGACCCAGGTCCCCTCCCTCTGATACACCCAGGAGGATGGGAAGGTGCTCTCGGAGCCAAGTAGAGTGGTGTAAGGTATCCCCTTCCCAGCTGTGGGTCTGGGATGCTGCCTACAGCAATAGCCATTCCTCCACACCTT
Organism: Cephalopterus ornatus; assembly: GCA_013396775.1. Taxonomy (NCBI): domain Eukaryota; kingdom Metazoa; phylum Chordata; class Aves; order Passeriformes; family Cotingidae; genus Cephalopterus; species Cephalopterus ornatus. The sequence goes on along the minus strand of VZRE01015663.1, from coordinate 119,165 downwards.
CAGCAAATGGAAACAAAAGCAGAGGAGGCGCAGTCAACAGAGCAATGCAGCACAGAGGGGAAGTAATTTTCTGCTGATACCTCTAGCACATCATTTTGTATCTTGATGCCTGGGATCCAGTTACCTTTATCTTAGCCAAAAGACTGTAGTGGTCATAAAATGTATTTTGATTTTGCTTCTTCTAGAAAACTTTATCATGAGATTTTCATTATCTGTCCTGCAGCGGTAAATTCCAAAGTCTCATTTTCCCCCATGTCTGCCTTCACTGTACTGTCCTTAATTTTTTTTCATACTTTCTGAGCTCCTTGAGGCATCCGTTCATCCTGGAATTGTGAAACAGAGAGAAAAAGTGCAAGGCTGACCAGTTTTTCCTTTCATTTGTCACCATGTCTAACCTAAGTGTTTACTCTGGTCCCCCAGATGTATAAACTCTTTTCCAAGCCAAGACATTCTCTTTTTCCCAGCTAAGCAATCCATTTCGTTTTGAGGCCACACTGAATGGTAATATGAATCTTAACACGTTTCAGGTCTCAGCCTAACTTTGCAAGGAATAAAGACATTAGAGATATTCTCATTACTGCGATCTTTCCCAAACCCTAATGAAGCAGCACCCTCTAGTGCAAGCTGACAATAAAATCCTCAATCACAACCACCTTCCTGGGTCAAATTCGGTTTTTGTGCATCACCACAGGGACCACTGGGAATGGGCTCAGCCACAAAACTTTACCCTTCTGGTCTCTGAAAATTTCTGATTTTCTCCCTAGGCTCTCCATGGATGCTTTGGGTACCAGTTGGATGAAGTATGTTGCCCAGGACTCTGGCAGACCCAGGTGGCAGCACTGCCTGCAGGCAGGTAGCACAGATGGCAATTGTACCATGCTGCTTTCATTTCTGTGGGATGCTGCTGCCCACTAAAGTGGAGGTAAGAAATATTCCTTGCCAGGACTGTGACTCACATCTTGGATGTTTTGAGATGTGAGAGGTATCCTACCTGGTTTGAAAGGACCAGGGGCAAGAGGGAAGGTGAAAAGGGATCAACTGATGCAGGGAGGGGGCTGAGCCTGAGGCTGGACTGTGGGAAGCAGGGCTGGGTGTGGAGGCGGGACCAGGACTTTCACATGGAGAAAGTCACTGGTTTCTAGGAGAATTGGGGACTAACCGGGTGTGAAAACTGAGGCTGAGGGCAACATGGTGTTGTATTACTTCTGGTACACTTTTCTTTCATTACTAGCAATTTCCATACGTTTCATCAGTTTTATTGTTGTTAGGAGGAAGGAGAACAAGAAAATGACACAATTTTGGCAGACCCTGAGCAGGGGGTGACCTGTGGGGTGAGCGAGGGGGAGCGGGGTCATTCCTGGATGCCATCGGCCACAACACAGAGGCAAGTTAACTGTGTCGTGTCCCGCACAAAATCCCATTGCCTGAGCGCACATCTGGGGATTTTATGAAAACACAGACCTCCCCTCTCACACTCTAAAAATAACACTGGTAAATGGCTACTTGAGATTTTGTAAAAATTAAAAGAAACCAAACCTGCTTAACCAGAGGTGGAAATTTTGTCCAACATTTCAAGGCTACACCCTCCTTTCATTAAGAGCTAGAAGAGAGCTGCAGTGCTTAAGCCAGGGCAGGAGAGTAAATCCTTCAGTGTCAAACCAAGGTGAGGCTAAGGTTTGGGAGCCAGTGTGTGTGCCCGCACAAACACAGGGGTTGACTTTCACCCCAGGCATATGCAGATCCTTACAGGGCAAATACCTGAGCCAGAGCCCTGGGGAAAGCAGGCAAAAGAGCAGAGCTATGAGTTGTGTGGCAGTTTCACCTTCTTCCAATGTTTCTGCTTTTTAATGTACTGGGCACACTGTGAGTCCAGCTGTGGCTTCAGCATTAAAGAGAAATGTGGGAACTGATGCTTTTTCTCTAGACATGATAAATAATGTCCAGGATGGTAATTTGGTTTTGGGGAGTATTATTTTTAGGTTGATGACAAGGAGTTCCAGGGTGAGGTTGAACCATGTGGGCAAGTGGGAAGAGGTGGCCTGAAGCCATCCCAGCACTCTCCAAATGTGAGGATGCTCTGGGGAGGAAACAGAGGTGGGTGGAGGGAGGCCGGACCCCTTTTCTCACCCAGCCTGGGTGGGGCCTGTGGGAAACAGGACAGAAGTACTTTAACCCCTGGCCCAAGAGACACTCCAATTTTCAGGAGCAGCTCTTCTATCCCACCCTCATTCCCTACCAAGCTCTGGGGGCCTCTGCACTGCTGCTGGACACAGCTCTGCTAAGCTGGGAAGGGAATATCTTATGGCAGACACAAAACCTGTAGCGTTGGAGGGAAGAAATGGTTCTCTACCTTCTCCATCTCCACACTGTATTTTACCATTGTCTTTAAATGAAGCAAACACCATTATTTCCCATTAGGTGTTCCTGGTGCAAGAATATTTCATTGAAAAATGGTTCTTTAATGCTAATGGGAGTTATACTCCTAGTGTGATTTATATTAATAAGCATGTGCAGTTCCTTAGTACATTTAGCCCCTGATGGGAAATGGACTTTTTTTTTTTTTTGTCCTTCCACACAACATCTGATGAATTGCTCCAAGCATACAATTTTACAAGCTATTCTCCTCTGGCCTTACAGATGAAAAATAGTCTGTTGTGTCAACTCCTCAGATGCCTATTTTTACACCTTCTGTTTGTTCTTAGTTTGACGTTGTTAATCACGGTCCCACCAAAGCTCCATTGTTCAGCTCTTCAAGAAGAATGTTGTTATATTGACTGTTTGTGCGTCAGCCCAGCTCTCTCTGGAGCTGCACTTGGATGAAATTAGATAATTTCCATTAGGAGAACAGGCATTATTAGTCCCCAATGCCAAATTGAAAAGAGAGCCAAGATTACTATTTCTGGCCGTGTTCACCTCAGGAAGGAACCTTCTCAGCTTTAATGGGATTTTGCTATTGTTGGTTGCCTTCTGTTTGACACCAGGCCAGCAGGGTTGAAAATTGTTTAGAAAGCTGCATGAAATATAATAGAGCCCAAGCCATTTGCTGCAGCACATTCCAGCATGATGTTTATTTTGAAAAAAAAAAAAAAAAAAAAAGAGGAAAAAAATTATTGTCCTTGGCAGTGAAAAAAAAAATCCCACTAACTTGACTCTCAGAACATATGCTTCTTGTTGCTGTTGTGCTTTCACAACATACTGCCAGGATTGGCACGTTATGTACAGAAGTGATAAATCTAACAGTATTTGAAATGGTCTCCAGTAGTTGTTGAAGCGGATCACAAGCACAGGCGGCAACTTAATGACAAGAAAACAGGGTAGGGATGATACCGGATCAGGTCCAAAACAAGAAGCCAAATCCCATGTTTGGCAAGAAAATGTGTGTCTTCATGTTCTGTGGCTCAGTTTTCCCACCTGTAAAACAGGGTCAAGTACGCATCTCTATCACATAAAGAAATTAGGAGGACACATGCTCCCTGGATGCTGCTTTTGTGGGCTCTGGAGACCATCTGAGGCAATCTCAGCCCCTCCATGGCCCCAGGTGCACAGCCCTGCCTGTCCCACCACCTGCCTTTCCCCAGCAGTGGCCGGGCTCTGCCATTGCTGCTATTGTTTGCTTTCTCCCTTTCCTCATGTCCCTCCACTATCACCTCACATGAACACCTTGACGGCATCTCAGGATACTAATACTTGACGTGCAGCGTGAGAATGGGGATGGTGGTCTGAACTCTTGCTCAGCCCCGAATTCCCTACGGGTTTCTTTCTGCTCCATATAGTACTGTTTTGTTCTCTGAATGCTGTCTTAAAATAATTATTAATGAAAGCAGAGTTGACTTTGGAGTGAAAGTTTCCGGTTCCTTGGTATTTTCAATATGTAAGCTATCTAAGGGTATTGAAATGGAGTACATTTTTTGGATGAGATCAGAAACCAAAACCACTTTTTCCTTCCAGGCCTTTTGAGAGCCAAACCCACCTTTACTGCACTTAACCTCTTGTCTATTCAAGTCCTAAAGAAGCTGAGCAAATAGAACAAAGTTATCCACCTTTAGAAAAATAAACAGAACAAGCAATCTTCAAAACCTTCAGATGAGGATCCACGCAACAATGCCGGCGTTATCCCTGGGCAGTAAACCAGAGCACTCCTTTGTTTATATAACCTAGCGTTTACTTCTATTTTAACCAACAAACATTGACTGATTGCACAGTCTTGGCTCTAAACCATCAGCCAAATATTTAAAAATACAATTAGACTAAAAGGAAAAAAACCCCACGGCAGACGCCAGCCGCCATATTTCCTCCACACAAAGCTGCCACCTGCCTGCATGGAGCTGTTTTGACCCAGCTAGAGCAAAACAGTGATTGCCTCCAGCAAAACCAACACCCCAGCCCCTACCTCGATCTAGGGCACTGGCCATCCCCAGTGCCTGCTCCCCTGGAGGTTCTCACGGAGCTGAGCTGGCAGGTACAGTTCAAATTTTGCAGGACATCGGCTAGGATGATCCCTTACTATATTTTCTTATGTCCCACATCTGCTGTCCTGTGGTGCTGACATTTTTAGGAGAGGTCAGGTCCAAAACTGACCCCAAGTTGTCCCTGCTCGGAGCATCCTTTGACATCCACCTAACATGTGAGAAGTTTCGGACAGGCTGTGGGAGATGATGTTGCCCCTTCAACACAAGGCTTGGCAGATGGGCTCCCACAGGACGCTTCTCTCCCTGTAGCCCCAAGTGCCACCACGCAGGTCAGCCACTGGTTTTACAGTCCAATAGGAAACAGACTGGTCCCAGTGTGACCTGTTGTGGAAAGTCACCCCTGACAGCTTGCAGAGCACCTATGTCCCCGCCCCGATCTCATCCTAATTGCCACCACTGGCAGCTACTGGCAGTGAGGCATTTGGACACATCAGGGTGAAGTTTATAGGTCGCAAATGGAAGTGTCCAGACAATGCCCAGGTCCCCGTTTTCACTCCTCGATAAACTCTGGAACTGACTCAACAAGTGAAATGTTCAGAAACTGTAAGTTAGACAGAAAATGATCTGTGTCTACAAGGCTACACCCTGGCTTTCTCTTCACATACAGAATTTGTCTTCTCACTAAACTTTTTATTTTTTTCCTCCTCATGCTGTGAAATGTTCATTGTCTCCTGCTAAGGATAGTTTGATAAGGATCTTGCTGAGAGTGGCTTTTAGGAAAACCCATTGCTCCAAAAAGGAACCAACCATTGTAGAGCCAGCACTTCAAAGTTATAGCATTATCTTGGTTTTTTTATACCAAATAAATAAATAAAATGAAGATGAACAATGTGTTTCCATTTAAGGAGGAGTGTGGGAAAATCCAGGTCTCATCAGACTGGGAAGCGAAGTGGTATATGCTGACTAAGAGACTGGAAATAGCACGGCTGTCAACTGGAGGAATTCGAGGTTGAATAATCACGTCAAGCAGGCAACGTCAGATGGGAACCGTGGCCCCAAACCTGTTCATTTGAACTCATCAGGATTCACATGAGAAAACACACATTGACTCCACATGTTGCTTGTGGTTTCAGGGGAAGATCAGGGCTGGACCATCCCTGCTGTCTAGCCAGCATGAGCATGCACTCTCCCAGACACCCACTGTAGAGCTACGTTTCCAGCACAGGAGATCATGCAGATTGTATGTGCCACATTACATTGCAACCAAAGCTGGTGACAGCCCTTCCAAAACTTCCTTGTCTTCAGACAGCTCTGAGTGGGAGCCTTTGTCTTCAACCTAATCTTTCCTGCAGCACTTTTGTTTGTATTTGGGACCAAGGCCTCGGATGATAGAGGGACTACTTTGCCTTCACAAAGACATTTTCTGCTCTTCACCTGGCGGTGGCTGACATGTGCCCAGCCTCAGCTGGATGCCTCCTCAGGTCTAAGAAAAGTGCAGGTTTTTTCAGCATGACTCATTGTCAGGATGGCAGCTGTTCCCCCTTCTCTCATTTGTGCTCCAGGGTGGAGGTGGTCCAGTTGCAGGCAACCTGTGCCATGTTTCCATCCTGCACTGCCAGTGCCCCCAGTTCAGCCCAGCCCTCAGGGATAGTACCAGTGTCCTTCAATGTTTTCTTTTATGGCTAATTACCCTTTTTCATTTTTTTATTAGCTGTTGAGGAAGGGAGAAAAGAGCAAGAAAGATCCCATCCTTTGGTGCTGTGGGACTTCGTGCTGTTTTAATAACAACAAAATATTGGAAAGGAAAAAAGATTTGCAGTGTATCAGCATGTTTTTAAGGTTGGTGGGAAAAAAAAGACCTCTAGTCCCAGTGGTATCAACGAAGAAAATGTCCATTGGATCCTAGTTCTTAAAAAAAAATCTGAGTCATGCAGAAAGTGCTGGGCTTGGGTAATGTGTCGTTACTGGAGTGCTCAGGGAGGGGAAAGGGAAATATGCCAAGGCCGGAGCCTCATCACAGACTTACGAATATTAACACATCTGTGAAGATGTGTTTTCTAAGAAGGGGGGTGCTGAATGCCCAGGGAGAGAGGGAAAAAGAGTGGGAGGAGAAGAAGGGATGTTTTACTTCCACCTTGCTCCAAACTTGCTAAATTCAGCCCTTTGTTTGCTGAAGAGAAGAACTAGAAATCCCACTCCACCTAGCAAGATAATTTTTCCCCAAACTGTCAAAGTCTGGAAAATGGGTGTCTGCATGCAGGAATTTTTCTGAATAGCAGATGACAGTTGCAATTTTATTCCCTTTTCCACTATTTCATGGATGTTTACATGAGTCCTACAATCTGTACCCGTATGAAATCCTGCTTTCTGAAGGCAGGATCAGACAAAGACCCTCCTCACACGCAGGCAGAAGGTGCTAAGTGCGTATACATTCATATACACATACTCAAGCATGAGCAGAGGGCAGCACCACGATGGAGAGCTCAGAGCACCACACAGTCACTTTGCTGTGGATTCAGATATTCCACTTTTTTCCACAAAGAAGCTTTCTTTGAAGGTAGAGAAAAACACAGAGAGATACAGCAGGGGAGCAGGGATCTGTCTCGATCTGTTGCTGGTTCGACTGGATTCTGGTAGCTCCCCACTGTGGGTTGTGTGCTGTTCTCTTGCCATTGCTCCACCAGCAGAAGGCTCTGTCTTTCCCCTCTCTGCCTGATATGACAGTAATGACAGGAGCAATCTCTTCTCTTGGGATGCTCTGGAGAAGCATCCAGCTGCCTTATTTCAGAGAGCTGAGCCCAGAGCAGCCTGCCAGGTCCTTCCAGCCTTTCCAGATGGCATTTTCTTCTGACTATGGTTTAGCATCCACCATAATGTTGCTTTTGATTTGATGGTTAAATGAGAACATGGATTTCCCAGTAGTTTTATGATTTAGGAGCTCACTATTCAGGTTCAGGCTTACTGATGGTGGCTTAATCCACGCCCATCTACAAGTGAGCAGGGATTTCTCTTGCTTCTTTACCGAAAGCATCAAATTTTTGAGGTTTTCAGTAGAACAAAAATCCCCTTGTTAAATGCTATTGAAAGACAAACCTTTTATTTTTATCAACATCTCCCAAAGACATAAATTTTCGCAATAGCTCCATGGACAGGATATGTGAGTAAGAAAGATATGGGTTTTAATCACTGTCCCTCAGCCAGACCAGGCAGAAGGAAGATGTTTTTTCTGTGGCTTAAATAAAGGTCTTATTTCCAAAAGGAGCTAGTGATAGCAGCTGCTTAACTAGAGGCAACCCAGTGGGATACATCATCAAGGGACTGGGTCCTCCGACTTTCTGAAACGTTGGACATTCATGGCATGACAAAATTAACAACTCCAAAGGGAACCAGACAGAATCACAATCCCCTTAAAAACAAACAAACAAACCCAAATAAATGGGTGAGCTTTTGCTCATCCATGCACATGCAGGCCTAGGAAGGAGTCCCCTGAGGTCCAGATCCAGCTTTGCAACTCCCAGAATGAACACAACTAGAATATCGTGTTAGAACCATCTCTCTAAACATACTGCAAATCCCTTCACAAAGAGAAACAATTCATAATCCTTCTATTCATGACTGTCCCTCCAAATTTAAACATGCGTTTAAAAAATAAATAGGGCAGGGGTGATGTGCGGGAACAGCTTGCTGCTTTTGGTTTTTTTATTTTTTTTTAATCAATGAAACAGCCTTAAAGAGGCCCCCTTGGAAGAGTTCTGTTCATTTATTTTTCTTGGAAACTTCCAGTCTCCTTAACTCCTTTTAGACACATAAGAGGTGAATGATTAAGTTGAAACTATTATCTTTGCAAAGAACATCTCTGCTGGCTGCAGTCCAAGAGGAGAGGAAAAGTGAAATGAAATAAACAGGCCGGAGCTATTGTGTCCCTGATGGGTCCCTGTGGTGAGGTGCTGGGAAGCTTGGAGAAGTTAAAAGGAGGTCCCTGGGTGGGGACTGTTAATGAGGTAGGGCACATTTTGGTGGAAAGTTTTTTCTGCTCCGAAATACGAGCGTTTGAATAACTTAATGTGAGACAAAGTCAGCCCTCGTATTAACAGCTGCCACTCGGAGCTGCAGCATGCTGGTGGCCACGCCTGCCAGCTGTGGCTGCCAACTTCCTTTCCTCAGCCACCCCTCCAGAACATGAAAGCAAAACCTTTACCAGTGAAGGATAGGAAATAAACTAAGCTTTGCAGTGCCCTGCTTCTCGTGCAGGCATAATGTCCATTACTCCCTCTGCTATCTCTGAATGGCTGCAGTGCTCGGGGGCCATGGGCAGGGACAGGGACCCTGCGGAGCTGGGCAGCAGCAAGGCAAGCAGCAGCAAATGCTCTCTGCCTGCTGGGACATTCACTGCTGAGAGCTCACACATGAGATGTGTATCTATCGTACCAGATATGTACCCGGCTCTGCCACCAGCTGGTGGTTGGTCAGTCAGTAACAGCCTGTACATCCAGCTTCCGGCTGACACATGAGCTTTGGGTAGACATTGCCAGGTGAGTTTGGAAAGAATTAAAGTCTTGTGCACCAAGAGATGAACGTTCTCAGGATCTGACTACTGAGGCTCCAACAGTTGTGTTTACCGCTCTCTCTGAGACTCCAAGGCTGGTGCGTAGCTCAAGGACAGCACCAAGGCACTGCTGCAGAGGCATTAGGGAAGCTCAGGGACACATCCAGTTGTTGGTGCAGGAAGACACAAGGTCCTGGGCTGCAGTTGTCCGGGGGGCCAGCTCACAGCCCCGGGTGACTCACTGATAAAAGACTGCTTGGGGAAGGGGCTGTGCCTAGGGAGCAGTGGTCATTCAGGCTGCTGGCCTCAACACGGACACAGAGGGAGATCAAACTTGATGGCTCACTGGGCTTATCCCTACAAAACACCAAGTGAGCATCTAGAGAGGTTACAAACACTTTGCTACAGCTCCATCTGATGCAGCAGAAATCACATGACATCCTGAAAATGAGGTGATTTAAAAGACCTAGATAGTTAAATTCAGCTTTAAGTCTTTAGACTATGGAATTAACTTGTCTTGAAAAGAAACATGAGATGGAAAATACTTATTGATTTATTACTCCAAAGGATTTACGAGGAACACTTCTTGCTCAGGACAGAGACATCAGTAAGTCAGAGGTAAGTCAGTGGTGGGATTCATTGCAGGCAGTTACGTAGGATGCACATATTGAAGCTGCTCTGGAAATTTCTCTTACTGGATAGTTAAATTTGAAAAAATGATTGGTAAGGTATTGCAAATTGTCCCTGGACCTGACTGAGCCAAGGAAAATTACCACCATAGGCCCATATGTCTCACGTACCAGTTGACTTTTGCTTTGGAATCACCCTGTTGGATTACTTAAAAAAAAGGCAAAAAAGTGGCCAGAAGTAACATTTACGTCACAAGTCACATCTGCTTCTGTAATTACTTTCCTGTTGGCTGTTTTCAGCAGAGAAGGAAACCCTACAGAACTGGTATCCAACAATGGATTACAATTCCCTCCTTGAAATCTCCAAGTTTTCTGAAGGGAGGAAGGCCATGGCACACAGCTGATCCTCAGTGTGTTGCCGTGAGGACAACAGAAAAATCAAATGCTTGGCTATGACAGCATGTTTACAGATCACTCTCCAGGAAAGGAAAACTTGAAAAATCTCCCCCATGAACTTCCTACGTGCGTACGTAGCCCCACACAGCAAAACAATGCCAAAGTCACCTACCAGGCTGAGCTGCTGGAGGAGAGGAAAACTCATGAGAACCTAATGGTGCCGGCTCATTGAGGCTTAATCTTCAAGCCACATGCAATCAAAAGACAAACAGTCCAGCAGCAATAGTGGTGATAGCACATGTGTGCAGAACAATAGCACAGCAGCCAGGACAAGCTGTTTAAATGTGGGTCACTTAGAAAAGAGCAGAAAACCTGGCAGACTACAGAGAAGAGAACATTAGCTTAGTGCAAGTCATTTCCAAAGAAAACATGCAATATCCACAAATTACATGGTAGGTGAGAAAGGGTGGGTTCTCTGCAAGAGTAAAAATGGCGATGAAGCAAAGGCTCTTTGAAATATATGTCTTAGCTTGGATGAGCTAATAGGTAATTTCCTTTGTCTTCTCCAGAACAGAAGGAACAAGAGGCAGCATCTGTTCACTACAGCCAGGATTTCTTTGCTTGGATTTGAGTCCTTGATAGGTAAATTCTGAAGAATTTCAGCACTAATTCACATAAAATCCTTATTTCACTACTGCTGCTGCATATTCTGCCAGTGGTATCATCTTTCCAGCCTGGATGCCTTCCTGGTGCTGGCTACAGCAGCACGTTTGGACAGGAGATACTCTGTGGAGATGTCCTGAGAAGGGCTGAGCTCACCTTGGACATGTTCAGCCCCTCACCTCACTGCCACCACAGCAGTGATGTGCCTCTGCACACTGGAAAAAGGTTTCTTTTCCTTCAGTGCACATTGGGCGCCACACAAGTTTTATATTTTTAATTTTTTTGATGGCATTTGGTCCTGACTGTGGTGGGCATCGACAGCCCAGGCCAGCTCAGCCTGCCAGGAAGAAGCTTTGGGTGCACATCCATCAGCTGTTGGGAGAGAGCAGCTATGACCTTCCCAAGCAGATGGGAAAATGATCTGTCATGAGCACTGGATCCAGACATTTAGTATGACTGTTAACGCCAAATCTATGAGGACCGATTCCTGTGCTATGCCTGTCAAGCCCAGAGCACCAGCCCCATTTAATTCATCTTCATTTTCTTCCTTTTCTTAAAGAAAAACTCAAAATTATTCCAAAACTATTGTTTTAACAGGCATCTGATAAATCAGATATCGTAAGGGAAGATCACTGCTGCTCCCTGAGCCAAACACATCCCTGTATTTTCTGGCCAAGGATGGTGACCATCAGGACAAGCATTACGTTTCAGCTTTGCTTGAGCCTGAAGTCAGCGAACAGCGAGAGGGTCTCCATCTGGAGTCATTTTGTAGCATTAGAACAGTTCGCCTCCAGCAGCAGCCACTGTCTGCTAATATAAAAATACTTGGGAGGAAAAGCAATACATTTTATTATGTTGGTAGGATGGAACAAAGCTCTATTCAAGATTTCTATTAACTTTTATGAATATCTCTAAAGAGATTTATTTTTATAACAACATTGATGTTGAGGAACAAAACCCAAATTTCTTGACACTTGCAATTATAATTTCTCACTAGAGTCAGGTCCAGAGTGTCTGTGACCAAGCCCTGCTCACCTTGTTCATGTGAGGAGCAGCTCTGAAAGCCTGAGCCTAGCTGAGAGGAAGGATGGCCCCATGGCTGCTACTCACAGGACCCCATGTCCATATTTTGGCACTGCTGTAGGCTTCCTGAATGATCTTCTCCTCATCACTGGTTTGTCCCAGGGATGTTCAAATCTGCTCCTGGAGTACCACCAAGTGCTGAAGTAACCAGTCTCCCTTCAGAACCTAGCTTCCAATAAACAGAGGTCTTGTTCTGCCTGAAAGCTTAGTATTTCTACTCAACTAATACTATGTGCCCTCTTCTGACTTTGGTAATTCTCAGCATTACCACTGCCCATCCAGCTGCCAGCCCCTTTCAAAACCTACCACACTGCTGTCGTTTACTATCTCCTGCGGTGACAAGCTCCTTAGTTTGGACCCATCACATGTAAAACTACTTCCTCTTATCTGTTTTGAATTTACCACCTTCTAATTTCATTGAATGCCCCTTTGTCACAAGACACAGTCCCACCAATCTGTTTTCTCTATTTTTTATTTTCCTTCTCCTCTTAAAACCTAAAGTTACATTGTGGAAGGAGGAAGAGAAAAACGAAAAAAAAAAAACACCTCCTTTCCACCCTCCCCAAAGAATAAAATTAAAAGAAGCTTCCCAGGAAACTGTTCAAATAAAAAATTATTATCCTTCATGGTGTGGCCTTGCTGCTCTCTACAGATGTTGCAAACAAAACTGGTGCGACGTTGAGCTGTTGGGACAATGACACCACATGTGAGATGCACATACGTGGTCCAGGCAGCCCAGAGGGCAGGTGCTGGGGAGCAGAGAAGTGGAGGCACTGGCTGAGGCTGTGCCCACAGGCACCAGCACCAGCAGCATCTCCAACACTGCCAGATCCTGAGCTGGGAATTTGTTTGGACTTGAGTGAGGCCGTGACAGGCAAATCCTGAGACATTTCATCATTGCACTTCCCTCCCAGCCACCACTACCAAAGAGAAGGTCCCTCTCTGCCCAAGCATGTTCTGTTGCTTGCAAGCTGAACTTCCATCAGCCCAATAGGAAACAACAAAAATATCACTGTGATGGGTAAAAGCCCCTCAGCAGACTTCCAACAACAGCTGGGAAGCAGCCAGTTGGCCAGGGTGTCTGCAACTGCAAAGCTGCTGTGACAGGTGGCTCCTGCCCTGTGCAGCTCTGGGGATGTGCTTTACACTGCAGCTACTGCAAGATGTGAAACAGAAGATCCCCAGCCCCCTCCCTAGACACAGTTCCATCCTCCATTATGTTTGCTTTCAGCTGCATTTTTAAAGCAGGGCTGGTTTCTCAGTTGATACACCACCCAGTGACTGTGCAGCTCCTACTGAGAAGGTCTGATAAGCCCACAGAAGCCGAGTGACATGGGCCAGCACACACAGGAGCACTGGGACTAGAGTCAGTATTAATGCAAGCAAGGTGATCCAAATGGTCCCTACTGGGTTTTTACAGTCCAAGGGGATGAGTGAACGACATCTGCTCAGCCTTGAAGCAGATATTTGTCCCTGGCCACCCAGTCTACCATGCGACTCCTTGCCGACAATGTGGCCATGAAATACCAAAACACTTGAAGTAACAGCTACACCTTTCAGCAGTAAGCCAAGGGAGAGCACTGACATTTTTTAAACAGCCCTGAGGGAAACAGGGCTGCTCACTTCTTGTTTCAGTCTGGCAGTAGACTTGGACTTATGACAACACAGTGGTTTATACTAGGATCATGACATTCTTCCCCACCACAAGAGCCTGCTTGCCTTATGTCTTCTGCCTTCCTTTAAACCAGTGGAAAGACAAAAGCTCAAATTCTGCCTTGCAGCTTCTGGAGACATTTCCCAAGAGACCCTTTTCAGCAATTAAGCAGCTGCATCCTCCCATTATCCAGAGGCTCTCAAATACCTGAGCAAGAAGAAGACCTGATACCACAGGGGCTTGTTATTCCCTGAGAAACAGCCCAGGCCTTCAGTTCTGGTGTTGACCTTGGAGCACCAGCTACCACCAGCTCTTGTCCCCAGTCTAGGGCCACAGAATACTGGGACCATGAAATAATCACAGCCCTTCTGTCTGCTTCATGCAGCATGTCAGCAAGCAGCTCTTGCTGAGGAAGGCCAGGGCACTGGGGGCAGAAGCAGCAGCTTCTTACCTATCCCTGGCTGGAACAAGGAGCACGGCTGGCTCTTCTTCAAGGCTCAGCCCAGAAACTTCAGCTCACCCTTCCCTCACTGAAACAAGAGGTGTACAGCTTTGACTTCTGAACAAGGCTGATATAATTTAGACTTTCCAAAGTCCTAAGCAGCTTTGAAGGGTTCAGAGCAAAGCATGCAGTGAACAAGTGTGGTGCAACTGGCCTGTTTGGGTACTTGTAAATTAGGAGAAAAAACCCCCACAATTGTGTCAGAACGTTGTCCCCCAAAGTGGAGACAGAGGTCCCTTTGCTGGATTGGCAGGCACGTGTCATTTCTGGGGAAAGAGAATCTGCCTCCTCGCTTTGCTTTCAGTGATGGAAGTCCTAGAGGGCAGGACGTGCAGTGCATGAGAACAGCACACATTCTGCTCGGCACAGCGTGCTGGGACTGTCCCTCACTGCAGGGAGGAAAACAGCTCAAAGCAGCTCCATTTTAATTCAGAAAGATTCGTATTTCAGGCAGGATAATTTTTTCAACCAGTTGTCGCACGTCCCTGCAGCTCCTGCTCCCAGCTCCACGTACCATCAGTAAATTGTCCAACTCTGGAGGAATATCAGAGTCCGGGTACAACGAATCTATCTCTCTGTTTCTACAGATCAGTGGAAGTTTTTCTTTGTTTCTTTGGTTTTTTTTTTAGTGGGGGACGGGGGGAGCCTGCTGTTTCCCCCAGGCTAGGGCAGCAGGCTCAGCCCGGAGCTGGGCTCCCCGCACCGTCTGCGGTACCCGACTGCCCTCTATCCGAAAGCGCGGGATACACAACGTGCGGCTTGCTCAGCAGCCGGCCCCTTCCCACCCCTCCAAAAGCAACGCTGTCAACTACAAAAAATTAAGAATAAGCGCATCCAGTCCTCAGGACATACCTTCTTTAGTTTCTCAAGACTCATGCCACAATGCCCCGAGTAAGGAAAATGTGCCATTGCAAATGTTTATAACATCTGATTTAGCGTTACGCAGTTTCTCCCAGCCATAAACCAGAACAAATACTCCCAAGATTTATTACATCCTTCCCTCCAGGGCTTAAGCAATTGTAGTTGATTAATTCAGCAGTTAAACAGCACAGAGAAGAAGCATGATAATTTTGTATCCAGGATTCCTAAGTCACATACTGTTTTCCACAAGGATTTAGGTCTAAAACCAGAAAGATGAATCTTTAAATATGTACCTATCCGCATGCATGGGATAATATGCAATGAATGTTTCCTCCTTGCAGAGAGATGCTAAGTTTCTTCTTGTTCCCTGACATTAACTTCATCACTTTCTGAGGCAGTAAAATACCTGTTCCTCAGCTTACATTCTGGATAGGACAAGTATTTGCAAACTTGCCTTACTGCAGTGTAATTTTAAGCGCAAGAAACATTTCTTCAGTAGCAGTGTTAACAGGAGTTAACAGCGAGGGAGACCTTCTTGTGCATTTCTCCTATAAACATGAGCAGTGTGAAAAAACTTCCCTTTGCCTGAACTGCCACACAAATACCCAGATTGGACCCAATTCTGCTTCCTTGTAAATCTGTGGAAGAGTTTTGAAAGTTTATTATTTCCTACCCCTGCATGAAAGCCTCACAGCAGTCTCCACAAGGAAAGATTCCATCATGTTGATAGCACACTGGTGTCAGAGAACAGGAGATTTCCCTCCAGAAAGGCATTGGAAAAACAAAGACCAAAATTTTTTTACACAGTTCCTCAGGAGCTCTTAGGGCAGGTCTATCCACATAACAAGAGCTCTTCAGATGTCAACCAGGAAACGTGAAAAGGAGCTGGAAGAAAGCAGGGAGACTTTCTGCTTCATAGCTTCTTCTAGAGTCCCATTCAGCCCTGAGAGACCCGTGTGTCCAAGAGAGGGTGTAAGACAAGGAAGAAAGCAAACCTTTTGCATACAGTTAATTAATTTATGGAAGCAGAACCAGAGCACTTGTGGACAGCATATTGGCCTTGAAGTGCTAGAGCTATTGAAAATAGCAGGCCTACTTCATATCATCACCGCAGTGAGCAGTGGGTACTGGGTAGGGTGTACTTCAGTTAACTATAATGTACAGAATTTATTGCAAATTAAACTGTTTACTGTACAAGACAATTTCCAAGTACTGCCATGCCCACAAGGTTTTTTACTGCTGATTTTTCAAGTATTAAAAAACCATCAAAATAATATTAATTGAATGCTCCCTATGCCATTCCATAGCCTCGAAGACATTTACACATCTTCAAGTAATCAAGAAAAATGGTCTAGGTTGTTTGAATCTGATGGGCCATTACTGCTCTACAATACCCCCTGGAAAACGCATGTTAACAGTGCTTTGACAATAATGTATTTGAAGCTACAAAAAAAAAAAAATCGTGGAGTGTATAGACTAGTGCTTCAATTCATTTGAAATATGGCCTAGCATTTGTCTTGGCTGCATTAACAAGGTCTGTTTTACCAATACATTTGTATTTATGATGACTAAGGGCAGATTATAGTTGTTAAAATTTGTCCTCCTGACATGAAAACACTACTTTGTCATTAATACATTTTGTAGCATAAACTATGATGTCAGGTCAATGTAAAGGGTAAAAACTTTCCTAAAGTATGCACACATCATTTTTTTAAAGCTATTGAGCCTAATGGAATAACAAAGGTCATAATAACAAACCATTACAGCTTTGGTCTTGGCAACTATGTCCACAGAAGAATCCTCCAAGAAACAATCATCATTTCTCCAATGTTATGGCATTAGGACGACAGGAATGGTTCACAAATGAGTCATGTGAGCCCAGAAACGCAGTAGCTATGTGAAAGCTGAGCAATCAATTATTCATTTGTTTACTGAGGGCTTTCTCAGCCGACATTAACCAGAACTTCTTAAAAAGAAGAACTTTACAGCTGTCCTTGGCTGTCCCATGAGGCTGTGCTCAGAGGCTGAAAAGATTGCTTAATTTCTTTGGAAGTAATCTGGTATTTTTATTGAAGTAAACAACAACCTATGGACTCATTAGCTGGGTTCAACCTGAGAACCTGCAAGTGTCAAAATATCAAAGATCCAGTCTCAGGTTGATGGTAAGATGGAAGAACAGGGCAGAGGAGAGAATAGTCAAGTAACCAAAATCTAGCTCTTGTTCCAAATGCAGTAAATGAAATCTCAACTAAGCTTTTCTGTGCATGGAGTATTGAACATACATATACATATTTTTTTTTAATTAATACACATAATTAATCTGCTCTGATTAAATTACATTTTTCTCATTTCTTAGTGATTGTTTACCCCAGACCCTAAAAAAGTTGTTAGGCTGAAATGTTTTCAACCACAAATGAATATGATTTAAAGAGGTTTAAATACCACACCTTCAACTCTCTTTAATCTGTGTTCTTTTTGCCTTTTTTGGTATGAAAGACCCATCCAAACCAGGGAAAACTGCCCTGCCAATGGAACTGAGAAAATCTGGACATGAAATCTGGACATAGTCACAGTGTAATGAAATGCAAAGCAAGCTCATAAAAAGAGCTAAAGATTCTTTTTTTTTTTTTTTTTTTCCC
>VZRE01015663.1:76363-101768 GCA_013396775.1 Cephalopterus ornatus | reverse complement strand
TTTTTTTTTTTTTTTTTTTGTTTACAGTTTCCTCTATATGCTAAAGCTGATAAGGAACGCTAAAGCTGATAATGAACACTAAAGCTTCGGATAAATGTAGACAGCAGAAAAATGTTTATACGTGGGACTCCACAGGATTTTATCTGAGCTCCATGAATATTTTAGATGAAACAAGACTGAGAAAAACCTGAAATAGTAAAACCTTTAATGCTGACATTCCCATTGTGTTCAGACTGAATTCTCAAGATACCATCTGTGATATCAAAAAAGAGGTGACTATGGAGTTGGAGACTTTGGTTTTTCGAAATTGCTAGCAAAACAAACCCCCTACCTTAACCTTCTGATATTTACTCTAATCAGTCAGCCTCACTTTAATTCTGTGGGTTTTTTTCAGATTAAATACAAAAAATGTGTGCATATTTTAGGAAACGTGTCACTCTTTACATTGGCCTGCACCTAATTCTAGAAATAGGGGCAGTAAAAACTACACTGTTTAACAGCATAACCTATGGCTGGACTTGATCTTAAAGATCTTTTCCAACCTAGATGATTCTATGATTCTTTAAAAAGCCTGTTATATTTCTAGGGTTTGTAGGAAGAACCCAGATTTTGGCAAGAAGGATTTGAGAGGTGGTGTGGCCTGGTTGTGAGATCCACTTGATGAAGAAGGAAGAGTCTCACTTTTCAAATGCTTTTTTACCATTTCCAGAGAGAATTTACTTACCCATCCTATGCATGTTTCTTGAACAGAACTGTCCCTCCTCCATTGTTTATAAAAACAACTGAATAAAACTGGCAAACCCCAGCACTTACAGGAAAAGCAGCTGGGATTGCTGGAGGGCCTCACGAGCCAGGGAAAGCTTGGAGGAGACCCAGGAGTCCTGCTTTTACTTCTTCCCCTGATTATGCCTAATGATACTGACACTTCAGCTAGTTTATTGCTAAGCACATCTTCATCTTCCTACTTTATGAGAAAAGCAAGTATCAGTCCACCCCTGTCAGAGATAAAATACAGGAGGCTCAGAAAGGCTGTGCAGGGTCACTTCAGGCAGAGCTAGGAACAGAATCCCTGTCTAAACAAAAGTCTCACCCATTTCACTCCACTGCTCTCCTCTAAATTATTGTGCCAGTCCTGTGAGCTATAGGCTGTCTGTAGGCAAAATACCATCTGTCTACTTTCACTAACAGACAAATGAAGAGGTAACCAATAACAAATCAAACAGCGAATGAGTACTGGCTTTTCTGCATTAGCCACTATGAAGAGGAAATTCAGGAGAACAGTTACTGTTCCCATCATGCAGTTACTGCAATAAAATAGATGGATAAAATGTACATCACCATACTTCCAGTACATTTATCTCTATCACCATGGGTTTCTTCTCAAGATACTTAACCATTTAATACAAAAGTCTGCACAGAAGGAGTTTACTCAGTGTTGCTTTTGATAGACATACCTTTAAAAAAATAATTTCTTTTTTTTAAGGTGTGTGACTGCCGGCTGAGAATTGGGGTTTGGTTTTCTTGGGGGTTCTTTTTCTGTGGTTGCACACATGAATTGAGGGATGGAGTTATATAGAACACATACAACATAAAGGCCAGGAGCTGATCAAAATGAAAACCTACAACATTAAGCCATGTATATCTAGATAACATTAAAAAAAAAATCTGACTTAAAAATACTTCTTAGCATTTCAGTTGATTTGGGCTCCTATACATGAAATACATTGGAAATATACAGTTAGTGGAAACACTATTAATTTGCACAAGGTCTGAACTGCTTGTTCAGATCAAAGAATGAAGCAGTCATCAAAAACTATAAAACATGAGAATACGAAAAATGAGAATTTGAATATCTGAGTTACAGTCCTATCTGCAAAAAATAGCATACCCTTTTATGCAGTTAGTTGGAAAATCAATGCCATATATTAATTAATTTTCAATGGTAATAATGACAGATCAATAGGATTTCTATACAATTCTAATCAGCTAATGGAAACAAACAATGCTACGCTAATGCAGCTACACTGGTGTAAAGGTAGAGTTCTGCCTTCACTTCCTTTGGTCCAAGCTGCTAATTTAATGTAAATGGAATCCCCATTTTTTGATTTCTTTCACCTTACCATACCTGTTTGCCACAGATGATTAAGCCTTTTGTGGTACTCTGCCTTTTCCAGCAGCCCAGTTTGAGAAAAGGTTGACTATACATGGCACATCAGCAATACAACAGTAAACAGCTGCTGCCTCGACGTACTCTTCTTTTGGAAACCAGCTCTGATGCGTCACTGCCCCCACTGCCATGCTGCGTGCTGGTTCCTGACTCTGGGAGATCCTAAATCTGTGGTTTCAGTGCAAAGTCTAATTTTGGATTTCCTTCCCAGAACAGTTTCCAGGCCCTTTCTGAAAAAAGCTCATCCTACAATCACAGTAGCAGAATCATTAGATTTCAAATGCTGACATGGTATTGCTTGTTTAAAAATCCTATTTCCAAATCACACTGCCTCTTCCCTCCTTTCTCCTGCACGCAGCTGTGCTCACAGACAGAGCCACCTTTGCTGCTTTACGGTTTTACGAACAGCCGTGATGAGGAGGCTGCAGGAGGGCACATCTCCTTTTGGCACTTGCACAGAGCTGCAGCAAGCTTCAGCTCACTCTTCGCTGGGTCCGAGGATCTGCTCAGCACTGCTGAGAAGGCAGCAGGGCTCAGTGCTGTGGCCCTTGCTGCACCATCCATGCCTTTAAGAAATGCAGGTGAGAACAAGATCAGTGGGAGCCTGAAGAGGGATTATCCATCACCAGGTATGTGGCTCCTGTGTGTTATTAGGAAAGAGAGCCATGAGCAACCACATGAGCACCATTGAGCAAAGACAAAGTAAAACCACAAGGACAGATCAGCAAAGGGAGAGCAGACAGGTGGTGAGGAAAGCAAATGAATAAAGACTATTGCAATACAGATATTGATGCTCATGACTAAGTGACTTGCCACAGCTGTTTTATAGCGTTCTTTCTTCTCGAGATTAATTTTCCAGGTCATTGTCCAAGCTGTAACTGCACAGAAAAGAAAGCAAAATCATCCCATCCCTCTCATCTAACCTGTGTTCTAGTTACATTGGTCTGCTAGAAAAAGTATGGTAAACAAAAACTGCCTTCCCTGTCATATTCCTTCTGTTTCATTACTCTGTCAAAAAGATAAAACATACAGCCTAAAATATAATTCATATTCATTTTAGGACTGATGTTCTCTTAGAAAGAGTAAGCTTATGTTGTAAAGAAAACCCGAAGACCAAATATATCATCTGGTGACATGAGAGGAAAGAATAAATAAAGTTTGACCAGCCATAGGATCTGTACATGGGTAATATTTTTTCAGAGGTCAGTGTGATGCAAAACATAACTCAGAAAGGAATATAGTAGTTATTGCAGAAATACAGGTTCAGAAAAAATATTTGCAGATAGCTGCAAGAGAAAATACATTCTCTTGCTCAATTTCTATGTGGGAGCCTGAATTCCACCCACCCAGCTCTTGTGTATGAGATTGTCTTTGCTTTTTTCGTAGTAAGGGGAATGACAGAGCCATCTCTTCGGGGTGGCTTGGCCCTGTAGTCTGCTAAATACAGACATCTCTGCTGGACCCTGCAGCTACATGGGAAGTTTTCTGGAAGGTGTGTTCATGCCAAAAAGCATCTCCAAGCAGCTGGCACTTTAAGAAAGACCCTCACTAGGAGTGAAAACAGTTTGTTAAGATGATTCAGACAAAGATCATTAAAGTTGTGCTTCAAATATCACTAAACGATAAAACTCACCATCAGAAAAGCAGAAACACTGTTTCTAAAGCAGTTTTTAACTGGCCCTTTTCTTCCCCCAGCAACAAAAGAGAGTAAAGTGGGTTTGCAATCCCTGTTTATGGCTATTCCCAGGACATCATTAGAAACCTCTCAATTGGTATCAAAAGAAATCGGTGCTTCCTGGCTTTGCAAAGAGCACAGATGTATATCTGGGGGAATTTGTAAGGCCACAGTTTGCAACAGTTGTGAGTGGCCTCTTTCACCAGTTTTATTACACATTTTTCCCTAGGGTTCACTAAGTCCATCGAAACGCTCTAAAATAAGAAAAGCACATAAAATCTTAAACTAGTAAAGGCCTGTTTTCTTTCTATTGAAAACAATGGCAAAACTTCCACTGATACACAGAGTAGGCAATTCAACAATAGAACAACCATCGGTGCACTTGTGCACATGCCCCAAGCAGCACACGGAGAGATCTCTCCCAAGATCCCAGCCAAAAAAGTTGCATTTCCAGTAATACCAAACTACCTAAATAGCAAGGGGAGCAAAGCTCCCTGAAACATTCAGCCAAGGGTGATCTGAGCTCCAGTAATAGCAACAGAGCCCTGACAGGTGAGCAATAGGGACTCTATTCAAATGTGGTTTTAAAGTGTATTTATGCTCTATCTATGATTTAAGATTTTAACTTTTGTATTTATTTAAAAAGCAGCAGCACTGTCAAACAGCTGACAGTAGGAGTAAAATACATCTTCTTGAACATCTGGAAAAGGATAGAGGTAAGAGAATAGTTTGCTGACAACTGTAGGGCTAGCACAGATTTAGGACTCAGCGTTGCCAAATGCAAAGCTCCTTCAGGCACGAGTGAAGGATCCTCAGCTGTCTTTTTTCTTCAGGATGCGAAGGATATCAATCCCTCAAATTAATGATTCCCTTTCCTAGAAACCTACACTTTGTTATATTTTACGGGAGCTTGAAGTTCATGCACAGTCCTAAGACAGGCTAGAATTCGTGCTGAATTCTTTTATCTGTTAATGAGTTTTTTGTAAGACAGTAAGAAATAGGCAGAGTTCATTTTATTTACATCTAAGTCCTTTATAGACACAATTCTCATTTACCCACACAGACATCCTAGTGAGCAGTACATGGCAGCAGACCACATCAGGACTTCTTGGATGTAGGCTTCAGTTGGACCAGGTCTCACAGCAGAAGTCCTGTGTTTCCAGTGCTGCATTTTTGTGTATAATTAACATGGTAACACAAATTGTGATGCTCCTGTGTGGTGAGTTTATCAGGCTAATCCGTTCAGACAAGAAAAGCAGAGCTCTGAAGGATGCAGCACAAATGCCCGAAGTATTGCTTCACGAAAATCTCTTGAAGAAAGGGGAAGACAAAGATCATCTGTAGCACACTGAGATCTCAAGTCAAATCCTACTCACCTTATTCAGGTGAAACAATTCTTCAGTTTCAGGTCTCACTCTTGGAGATGCTGGATGTATAGCTTCTTAGGGCTTACAGACCCTTAACTTTAACAGTTCAAACATGATGACTAGAAAAGCCAGTGATTAAGGTTATGTGTATTAAAATTCAGAGCTACTGAAATGTGGAACATGTCAGGAATCACAAAAAAGAACAAATAAGAAATAAGTCACTCTAAAAGTAATTTCCAGTAGAAATTGAGGGTGAAAATGTACCATACTGCACTCTGAGTTTTGAAAAGTATAAATGATAACTGAAGTGAAACAACACAAGTTTGCTGTGTTCTATGGATATGCGAGGCCAATTCAGCTTTTCATTGCATCCGCAGATTACAGATGCTCTAAATTGTTTTTTTTTTGCGTGATTGTTTGTTTGCTTTGTTTATCCTAGAAGGTGCAAGGAGAGTTCAATAGCAATTTAAATCTCTTTTAGACTGTCTATTCTTTGAACAGGGTTAAAATTATCCATTGTAGCAATAGGCAGAAATTAGCATTTGTTTCTAATGACTTAAAATGCCAGATTTATTATGCAAGAGGCTGAACCCATGGGCTACAATGCTTTAAACACCTTTCTGCACTTACACTTCTAGGGAGAATTTACAGACTAAAGCAGCAATGCAATGCAAAAAAACCCAAAACACAAACAACCAAAAAAAACCAACAAAAAACCCCACAAAAGATTAAATGAAAAAACCAACAATAATTCTTACCACCCCTCCCCCAACTTTCTGGGCAAGGTTTGTCCAACTTGTCCTTAAAAATCTTCAACAGCAAAGCCTCTCCCAATACCTGTACAGCCCTGTATGGCTTCTCTTTTTCTTGAAAAGGAGGCTCAGGGGTGAACTTATCATTCTCTACAACTACCAGAAAGGAGGTTGCGGACAGGTAGAGGTCATCCTCCTGTTCAGGTAACTAGTGACAGCACAAGAGGGCATAGCCTCAAGCTGCTCCTGGGAATGTTCAGGCTGGACATCAGGAGGAATTTCTTCACTGAAAGGGCTGTTAAACATTAGAATGGACCGCCCAGGGCAGTGGTGGAGTCACCATCCCTGGAGGTGTTCAAGCAATGACTGGATATGGCTCTTAGTGCCATGTCTGGTTGACAAGGTGGTAATCAGTCAAAGGTTGGACTCAATGATCTGAGAGGTCTTTTCCAACCTAAATGATTCTGTGATTCCCCCTCTTTGCCACTCAGAAAGGTTCTCCCAGTGCCTAGTCTGGATGAGCTTGCTGCTCAGCTATACACAAATGGAGGGCTACTGTACATACATGTCTCTTAAATCCTGTCTGTTTATGAGGGCAGACTATTTGGGCTGCAGTAAAGTTAAGAAGATGGGATATCTCGCAGGGAAGCCGTTCCAATTCCTGTTCCAGCAGGCAACATCAAATCCTGAATGAGCCTTTTTCTCTTCCTCTCAAAAGAATAAAATTCAGTTTTGCCTCCGCTGCAGCTGTGGATCAACACTACCTGTGACAGTAACACATGATTATCACCAGCCTTTGCTTCAGAAAGGGAGACAACTACAACCTATACTTCAAGGGAGGAGGAGCTAAAGGTGTCTCTACCCTGCAAATCCAAGGACAAGACAAATACCCTCTGCTCCTCACAGCACAGTTGAGCACCACGCAGAGACAGTTCTCAAAAGCAGGATTCATGTGCTATCTGCATTCTGGGTGCAACCCAGCAAAGCCCTGGCTGGCAGCCTTCACTCACTGCTGCTTTAAAGTTCCTTGGCCTGTGCCACCACGGGGCTTCCAGGCCCAGCTTAGGTGCAGCGTGCCTGCTGGCGCACCAGAGGCTCCTGGATGCTGCCAGCTCACTGTGCATGCCCTGCACGGCACACACAGGCTCCTGCCTGTCACTGAGAAATGCCTGGCAGCCCTCCAGGAGCCACTGCTTTCTGACTGCAAAGTGCTGGCAGTGCCTGACTGTTGTTATCAGAGCATTTCACCTCTTGTGTTTCACTCTGCTCTTCTCAGAGAAAGAGAGGATGATTATACATTCCCCTTGGGGTTTGTAAGAAGCCCAAATCTTGCCAGGTGCTGAATTAACACCCCCGAGGTACTGCAAGCCCTTCATGAGGTGACCAAAGGAGTATTTTACAAGTGACTTCTGGCTCTAATTCAGAAGTGGTTTCCTGCTCCTCCTTTTGGCTGCAGAAGCAACATCCAATGAAAGAGAGTGCACACAGCTGATAGGACACTGCTGAACAGCAGTGTGAAGCAGGCTGGTGCCAGGGCTGAACCACAGGACACTACTGTTTTGAGGAGGAACTTCCCTGGTGCTCTTCCAAAATGCAGTGGAAATGCACCTGGGTTTTTTTTAGCACACGAAGAGTGTTTTCTTCCCTTCGTTCTGACCCATCAAAAGTACATTAAAAGAATGATGCTAAAAATACCCAACTTCTAGCCAAAAGGAAGGCTTTATGAGAAGGAAAACCATTACCAAGAAGCCGTGCTCGAAAAACAAGGAGCCATTTCTCCCCTTCTCTCCAGTACTGCACAGCCCAGGAACACCATTATTGCAGCACCTTCACTCAGGGCGCGCCACCCAGACATTACATGCCCACGTGTTGTTCACAGAGAGCTTCTTGGTTATTTCAGCTATTCACACGTCAATTCAGCAATTACGGGTTATCACAGATAAATCCTGCCCTGACTTTAGAAAAGAGTCCCTGAAATAACTGCTTTGTTGAAAGAAGCATCATTTCTGTGGTGTCAACTATGCCTGCTTCAAAAGCAGTTCCCAGAGACTTCCTTTCCATGTGATTGTTTTCCCCACTTGTTTAGTCCCTGTTGCAGAATTTGCCAGGGCATCTTAAAGCAGGGAAGCAGCTTGAAAGACTCTGCTTAACATAGTCATTCTTTCTCAGAGAGTGATAGTGTGTACAGCATTTTCAAGAAGCTGATCTGTGTGAAACATTCATGTGTTTATTGTTACTCTTGTGACTCTTGGCTTGAACTTGTCCCATGCAATTTATGGAAGACTCCCTAAAGCACAGGCTGCTATTCAGCCATGACACTGGCAGGAACTGGTTCCAGTCACAGATGCAAATAAAACAAAAATAATCATGCAAAAAACTTCACTTGGGACAGGTTTGAAGAGAGAACTTTGGTCAGTTATTTATTTCTTGGCACTAATGAGTGCCAAGGCTTTTAATTTCAATATGGGGTGAAGATTGAAAGCAGAACTTCTGACACCAATGGGACTAGACATAAATAAATTCACTCTAACCAAATAAGCTTGGGACGTCCTATATCCCAAATTGATTTTGCATCTTTCCTTCTCAGTATATCATCTTCAAGAGGTAGATATTTGGCATATGCGTGATACATTAATCAAAAACTTCTGTGACAGTACAGACACAACCAACATGTAGGAAAGTGTATCACACTGGAAAAACCCACATGTCCCAGCACACTACAAAAGACAGCACAAGATTTACTGAAGTTGCAAAACCAAGATAAGCAACATCATTCTCCAGAGAAGGCAGCCCTCAGCAGAGAGTACCTCCGGTCACAGCCAAAGCTACAGCACACTACACACTGCAGCTGGTCATTAATACATACAAGACTGCTTTCCAGTTCCACTGGATACCTCTGGAGATGCCACCTGACCCCATCCAGCACACAGAGGCTTCTTTTACAAGGCTGTATAGATGTACACATACTGGAGCTGCCACTCAGCTCTGTGGCACAGGGGGAGGCTGCAGGGACAGTTCCCCATCTTTGTGCTCATCCTTGGGATGGCTGTGGGAAACCCTGGCTCACCCTAGCAACACAGACACCCTCAAAGGTGCATATACACATAGCCAGGTGCACCCCAACATGCACTAGGTGTTGGCATTTTTAGATCGGGGCTGTGTTTGTGGCCATACACTCTCTAGGAACCTGCCAGACATGCTGGGGTAAAACACAGAACCTTGGGAGAAACGGTGAGGGTCCTATGGTCTCAACAGAGCTTGTCCTTATCCAGCAGAAACACATTTTTCACTGGCCTTTGGCAAACAGAAACCCCAAACTATTTACCATTTTAATGCATTATGATAGTTGTTGTTCTCCCTTTCCTTTCACTGACCTCACTACACACTAAAGTGAGCAGAGAGTCCCAATGCCATCCCACCTGAATGGCTCCTGAACGGCTCCATGAGCAACTGGACTAAGAGCCACTGTAGGAAAGATGTTCAACCTGCAGAAAAGGGGACTGAGACTCAGATACAATGAGGGATGCACCATCTGTATGACAGAGAAGGACTTAAAGTGCAGCAGAAAGCACTCAAGTTGGAAATTTAGAAAAAGCTTCCTTTAAGGTGCCTTACACCAGGCCATTTCCCAGTCACTAAAGATGGACAAAGAAAGGAAAAAAAAACTAAGGGAAAAAAAAAAAAAGGAAATCTAAAAGGAACAAACCCCATGAGCCAATGAAGTTTTAAAGCTTTAAAAGTTAATTATCACAGCTGCATCCAGTGCTGGGACACTATGTACCATCCAGCTTTATTTTGCTGATGCCAAGAGTCTTTTAGTCCAAAGGATGTACCAAAAGTGATGCTTCCATTTTTTTTATTGGAAACCTGCCAGGAAAGAAAACAAAAAAGAAAACATACGTGCATCTATAATAGGTTGTAGTGAGCATGAAACAAGAATAGCAAGTCAGGGAACCTTCACATTTTGTAGGAATGGAGCTTCCATTCCCTTCCACAAGTGAAACATGCTATCCAGAAGGATTTTCTCATGGGAAAAAGTAAGCAGTCAGGAATGGAAACAAACTGGTCAGAGCTGATTATCTTGCCAACTTTGAGATGCCCTCAGACATTTGTTTGGGGCAACCTTGGGGAACCTGACAAAACAAAGTATTTGAGTATAAATGCAAAGCACAGCATTTTGAACCCAAGGTTGATTTCTTATATGTTCGACAATAAATACGTATGCATGTGTATACACACACAGACACACTACAAACAGGTGAATACTTTAAGGGTTTAAGATGGAAGGAGACAATGTCCATATTGCATTACCCAATTAAAAAAAAAGTGTGAGAGGACAGAAGGAACTGAATTGCTTTTCAAAACCACATTCCTGTTGTATGATTTTTTTGTGGAGAATTTCAGGATTTTGTAATTTTGGTGAGAACATGCAAGACTAAACACTGACACTCTGCAAATAAACCCTAAACAAAACCAAAAGCATTATTTGAAGTCTATTATAAATAATGCACAATCAAATTTTGTTTTTCAAAAAGGATACATGAGCTTGGTATAAGAGTGGTTGCTTTCAGACTCACCTGCAGGCATACTACTCAACTTTTAAATTTACAAGTTTAAAATGATCTTCAAATCCAGCTCCAAATCCACTTTGACAGCTCCATCTAGATGAACAGATAAAATGCACTGACCTCTCCTTGAATTAACACAGATTATGTTAAATAGCATCTGTGGGAGGCCCCTTCAGAACAGCCATGCCAGAGAAACATACTCCATCCAAACCTATTCCATTTAAAAAGGGCGAACAATCCCAGGGGTATGGGGGAGAGCAGGAACTATCTGTGATACTGACTAATAGCTTCAAATATAGTTTATTTTCTTCAAATGTAGCTGGCATCAAATGTCTTTCTGTTTGTAGAAAGTTCAGTGGGGTAAGAACAGCTATTTTTGGATTGAAGAAAGGTCAGCAGAACACAAGACAAGCATTGGTGTTCCAAGACTCTCGTAAGAATGCTAAATTTGACAGGGCTTTTTAGGAAGGAAATGCTGGTAGAGGGCTCCATAATGATTACATGCATTGCTTGTTGACTGGCAATATGACTTTTCTACTGCTTGGAGCTGTGCTGTTGGCAATCTTTTTCATAACAACCTACTGGAAAAAAACAGGGATTATTAGTTTTAGGGTTTGGAGATTCTTTTTTTTTGGGGGGGGGTGGTGGCAGGAGGGAGTATTGCTTGTTTTAAATTAAATGAAATAATATTTTTACACACCTGAGTAAATAAAGTGATACATTTCTGCTGAAAAACAAACAAAAAAACCAAAATAAAGTTTTAACAGCAATTAGTTATGTACTCAAGCCAAGTAACTAAGGTTTAAGATACACTGCTATATTTGAAGTCCCCAGATGCAGGAGCTAACCTCTTCTGCTCCCCAGGCAAAAAAACTACTTAGCCACGCCATCCGTGTTTACAGTTTCTCTACAATTGGTAAGCTCAATAGTTACTGTGAGGGTAGTGAAGCACAGGTTGCCCAAAGAAGTTGTGGGTGCTGCAGCCCTGGAAGTGTTCAAGGCCAGGCTGGATGGAGCTCTGAGCAAACTGGTCTAGTGAAGGTGTCCCTGCCCATGGCAGGGGGGTTGGAACTGTAACCTTTGAGGTCCCTTCCAACCCAAGCCACTCTATAATTCTAATAGAATAAAAAAGTGGAAAAGCACCCTAATGTTTGGGGTTTTTTTTCCTCTAGCAGCTTTCCATTGTCTGCTGCAGTGCCTGACTTCCCTTGGGTCCAGCTGCATGTTCAAACCAAAGAAGTCAGATGGACTTTGCTCTTGTTGGCAATCTTAAAATAAACACACGCGTTGCTTACCCTTTGTAGCTGCACAACACTGACTCCAGCACTGCCACTACTGCTTCCAAAGATAGATTCCTCAAGGCCAAGCTGAGTCCAGGTGATAATCTGAGCCAGGTTCTCAGCAGGGCTACAGAAGTCCTTGCAAGCTGTTTCAATTTTATCTGCTCTCAGCATCCTCCCAGGGGCTGATAAGTCCCAGCAGTTTCCTGGAGCGTGGCTGTTCCCAAAATAGGTCCTCCCAGAAAGCACAGCCAACACTGCCACCCTATGTAGCAGAGAAGAGTCTTGCAATGAGGAAGATCCAGCTGACCACTTAGGTAGGTGTTTTGGTTGCACAACGCAGTACAGTTCCCACAAGTACAGAGCAGTAGCACACAGGGTTGCCTATAAGCAAAGTTCAGCACAGACCTTCTGCTCCATCAGACACAATGCCAAGAGTCTTCTCTATTTTGAAGTCGCTGTTGAAGGATTCAAGTGTGTTTGAGTTGCATTTCAAGTAAACTCAGCCTTTTCCTAAAACTACTTCCGGGGCTCATGGAATTCTCAAAGTATGAGGTATTTTTTCCAGACTTTTAGCAACTAAGTTTAGATTGATGGATTCTATTTGGTTTCCTCGTGCCCCTTCCAGGATTTATTACAGAGCAACCTCCATCCTCAGTTAGGATGTCTGTGACTTACATTTTTGAGCTCATGAACATGAGCTAGAGGAGAGTTCTGCTAAAAGCCATGCAGCCCAGGAAATGACAAACCATTGTTGGACAGCTTTAGGTCTATTAAACAGAAATAAAAGAGAACTGAGGGAAATGAAACTTCATGTTATGTTTCCTGAGGTAACTGAAAAGATGTTGATATTCTGCTTTACCTTAAATAAACCCAAGGAATGGAGAATTAATATGGACCATCAAACCCCACAACTGTAAACACTGTGCTAGGTTATTTTTCATGAGTTCACTCTTTACCTTTGAAAGTCTCTGAGACATTGGTGGTACTCTTGATCTCCCTTATGATCTTCTTGCAGTCCAACTACCACTGTGGCTTTTGATCTTTTACCAAAATTTTGAAGTTTTCACAGCTCAACAGGAAGTTGGCCCTGTGGCCCATGGTATGTGGAGGGAGATGAAGGAGGTATTGTCCAAGTCTGAAATGAATGTCTATTGCTTTGTTTTCTGCAGCTAGAGAAGACTGCACTCTGATCCAGCGGGATTTTTTTTTCCAATCCTGCACTTCTATGTGCAAAATTTTGATAAAATGAAGAGATTTAGCCATCACCTTTAACTTATGCCAAAGCGTTATAGGTAGGTCTGTTGAAAATAACTGTCCCTGACTCAGTGAATATAATTGTGGCTGCTATGACTGAAGAATCATCATCCTTCAGAAGCTCCGGAAGGCAAACCTCAATTAACACTGAACTAAGTTGGTTTTTGAAGCGCAACAGCAAAGAGGCTTTGAGGGTTAGCACATAAATGGAGCACGGTAATTCTTTCACTGTGCTTATTATCTAGCGCCTAAAGAAAGTGAGAACAGTCAGCTGTTAAACAAGCAGTGATAAGCTGCCAGAGCAATTTTATACACTAGATAAGATACAATTCTCTACAATATTGCTCCTGGAGGAAAGGGAAGTTTCAGCCAGCTAGACGCTTTGTGCATAACGGTCTAGGGGCAAAGGGGGGATGCCTTATCTTTACATAGTGCCAGAAAAATGAGAGGTTCCCACCCAAACTCTTCACAGTGACATTCACAAGCTACTCCATGTCTTTGGTCTGCATAGGCAGAAGATAATCTCTATCTCTACCTACTGTTTAGCTCAGGGTAGTTACTTGTGTTTTGATTTTATCAGTAAGTATCTGACAGTGGGTATCAAGAGGATGGAGCCGGGCTCTTCTTGGTGGTGCCAACCAAAAGGACAAGAGGCAATGGGCAGAAACTGATGCCCAGGAACTTCTATCTGAATATGAGCAACAACTTCTTTTCTGTGCAAGTGACTGTGCACCAGAACAGGTTGCCCAGAGAGGTTGTGGAGTCTCCCTCACTGGTGATATTCAAGAAATATCTGGACACAATCCTGTGCCATGTGCTCTAGGAGACTCTGCTGGAGCAGGGAGGCTGGACCAGATGACCCACTGTGGTCCCTTCCAACTTTACCCATTCTGATTCTGTGATTTGCTGAAGTCAGTGTGATGAGCTGTGGTCCACCAAGGTCCTCAAGCCAGCCTATTGTTGAATACAGGAAATTGAGGCTACTCGGTAACTAAAGGCTCGTTCTCAATCTGCCTCCACAGAAATGCCTTGAGAACATGCAGCCACACAGGTAAAATGCAAAAATAGTAACTAGTAACAGTGACTCTCTAAGTTCAGATTGTTAGCATTAACATAATGTAGATTATGTAACAATATGAACATTTATGAGGTGTGAATGCTGCCTTTCTTTCAGCCAAAGACTGATATACATGTGGGCTTTATGCCTGCATTAAGAATCTTCTGTCCAAAAGAAACAGAAACTTCGTGTCTGTAGATCTCAGCCCTCCAGCTACCCAGCACAGGGAATTTCTTATGGATCTTATATGAGGAAAAGGCAACTTAAGGTGCTGGGATAGACCTTAATTAACACCCTGTGGCAGCCCTTTTTGAAACTTTTGCCATTTGTAGAGGCAAGGACCGGGAATCTCTTTACTTCTTATAGGGTAGCAGAGTGATGCCTTTGGAAGGTTGTTCTTCTCCTTAAGAAGCAGAAGCATGATTTTCTCGGGCTTTTTGGGGGGCAGGCAGATTTGGCTGAACACACATCCACCTCAAATCTTAAGCAACCCAGAAATTTCTGCCTGCAATGACTGTCCTTCTCTTACATGGTCTTCTACAAGAATAATTGGTGTAATAAGTCCTGTAAAAAAAAAGTTTTGGTTTTATCCTATGAGACATGAAATAGGAAGCATGACCTTGCATTGACTTGAGTGTACTAAACTTTTTGACTTTCAAACTCGTTTTTCCCTATTTTCATTTATTCATGAAAAAGAAGAAGTTGCTCTGTAAACATCTTCATCAGAAGGGTCGTAAAACTGAGTCTAATGACCGCTTATTATCTGATGGTTCTGCTCTCTTGCACATATCCTCTGGTAAACTGCATATATTCTTGAACTTAGAATTAGGATTAAAAAAAAGAAATCATAAGTATTAACTACATGTGAGATCCTGAAAAAAAAAAGAGAAAAAAGGAAAAGGAAAGAAAGACTCACAAATACTACACCTTATGAGAGTTTGATTTAACAGAAGTTTATGTTTCTGTTTTCTTCTTTGTAAGTTAAAAAAAGAAGTAACTTTTTTAAGTACACAATTTAAAAACAGTGGTTTATGATTGACATGTTTTCAGTCAATTTCCTAAACTTTTTTAACAAAATCAAATAAAATTCATACAGTTACAGCAATTCAAC
The DNA here is from genome assembly GCA_013396775.1 of Cephalopterus ornatus. Taxonomy (NCBI): domain Eukaryota; kingdom Metazoa; phylum Chordata; class Aves; order Passeriformes; family Cotingidae; genus Cephalopterus; species Cephalopterus ornatus. The sequence continues at coordinate 86,534 of VZRE01015663.1, read as the reverse complement.
AGTTACATGAAGATACTCACAGTGTAATGTTCTAAGTTATGCTCTTTACTTTCCAAAGCAGCCCTCTTTGGCGACATAATTAAGTGTAATTTGTGAAATGTGTTGTACTCAGGTGCATACCTGTTCCAGCATTCTAGAAATATTCTTCGAAGAGGCTTTACAGGAGTAAATCAGGGGGTTAGATCTAAGTAGATTCTTAGTAAGAATGCAGATGGCTGTTTCTCATTGCAAAGACAGCCCCATTTCCAAATTATCCCAATTGACAACAGCCTAACAAGAGGATCTATACCACACAATTTGTTATGTAAATGCTGATGTGCAGCTAAAACAACTGCGAAAAAAAATATGTTTCGCTAGAGGCAAAAAAAAAAAATCAGCTCTCTTTCCTTCTGCTTCTTTAACTTAACGAAAAGACCCACACTTAACTAATTGCTTTGGCAGGCCAGCAGCTGCCTGTGCTTAACAATACCATTAGAAATTCCACAAGCTTTCAGCTTCTAACATTAAGAACCTTCAACACATGCTTTTTAGAAGTGACCCTCAGAATTCTTCGTTTACGAAAGATGCTTTTTCTCTCATATCCTCCCACACTATTTGCTGCATGAGGCATAACAATACACAAATATTCAATGTGCAGTCCAAACTGGGCACTTGTCTGTCCCAGGAAAACTTAATCCTTATAGAGCCCTCTGCTAACAAAATGACACTTAGAGCAACTCCGAGCTCACAAATAATACCTTCCCTATATTTCTGCTTCAGGCTTGTCACACATATCCACCTGAACTTGTTCAAAGCCCAGTGGCTCTTCATTTTTCACGTCGAAGTTGTGAACATGCGTTAAAATTTCAGGTTCATACTTATAACAGAAAAGAAACAATCTAAACACCAAATTGGGTCATTTTGCCCTTCTCCACACTTAATTAGATTCCTCTTTTTGGCTAGGGCAAGACTCTTTCTAGATCTAGTAATCCATAACAAAGCGACATGCTTTTGAAACAAGCAATAAGCATTCAAAAGATAGCTGGCTTTTATCTCATAAGAGTTTGCTTTTTAAAAGAAAAAAAAAAAATCACATAACAAAGATAATACTGCCGCAATCCAACCAGTTTCCCCCACTATTTGTTTTATGCAGTAGAAAATATAATTATCGGATTCCTACAAAATTGTTTAGATTGAAACTGGGCTGGTAACCAGAGATCTAAAAGCAGAACCAGTAAGGATGCTAACATGCTCAGTCTCAAGCTGTAGCTTCCTTAGCTTTGCAGCCCAGCTTTCCGTAGTAAGAGATTCACTCAGTCACAAAGCAGCTACACGTGAACACAGAGCCCTACAACATTGTCTGGACATCAGTTTGAACAGGGCAGGCTCAGCATCAGATCACTCCTGGTGGCTTTTCTTCCCCTCCCCTGTGCACGAAGTCTCTGACAGAGTGAACATTCAATCCTTTTAGTCAAACTGGAAATTCTACTGATATGTTAGCAAATACATCACTACTCTACAGCCTCACTGTTACAGTATAGGGGTATATCTCCTTTCACAGGAGAAAAAAACCTGATGGTTCAAACTATCAAGCAGAGGTCATAAACCAAACAAACCCACAGTCATCATCAGCCAGTCTTCCCACTTCTAGACTAGACTAGCATTCAGTCAGCTCACAATCCTTCTCCCTCTGCTATTGCTCCAATCTCAAAAGACAGCAGCAACCTTCAGGAAACAACTGCAGGTTTAGAAATATTGCAAAAAAGTCCCTCTGGACATACACATAGACAGGTAAGATGATTAGACCAAAGAAGGGTGGAATCCAAGACAGAGTCCTGCCATTTCCACTCCATGTTAACTTGTAAAGGCAGCCCTGTGACCAGCGTACTTTGTGCTTGGCATGACTGTTTTGTGGTTCTTTATAGGCACTAAATGTATCCAATACATGTCGCAAACTCTTCTATGTAATTTCTGATTCTGATATTGAGGAATTGACATGAAATTTTAGGAGGTGTGATGCTCACAGTAGTGCTGTGAAGTCTGTCTTGGATCAGTTTCTTCTCTCACAGCCTCCAGAAAACTAAAGATGTGGTTGCTGCAAGAATACTAGTACGTTACATGATTGAAATGACTGGCATTTCATAGCCTCATAGATCCTCCTGCACCTTACAAAGGGACATGGCACAAAAAGTACTGCAAGGAATAAGAAAATGTTATGCTGGTGACTGTGTTCATGGGAAAACAATTTGTGAATGAAGGTGAAAAAGCATCTTCTGATCAAAGTCTCTTTCATTCCCAGACCATCTTGTACACAGGGTCTCCAACTTGAATCGTTCCAGTTTTGTCAACAGCAAAGTACTTCCCAAAGAGAGGGCTGGTTTTGTAGATGTGTCGCTCAGATGGATCACAGAGGCGGTAACTGCAGAGAGAAAGCCCTTCTTTAGAATTGGTAACAAAATCTAAACACCAAAATATCAGTAATGAAAGAGAAGACATGAATAATGATGCCCTTTTTTGGTCATCATACTAGACTAAAGACTAAATAAATACTGTAGTTATGAGAATCAAACAGTTCAAATAGAGGAAAAAAAAGCTTGACTGTATTCATGCATCTATGTCTAATACATATACAAAAATTTTTGTAAATGGAAAAGTCAAAGTAGCAAAGTTAGACCTTTAAATAGCTTAAATATCTGTTACCCCAAGCTTTCACACTAGCAGAGATGGAAGAGATACGGAATGTAAAGTTTGCAAGAAAGAAGAGAGAACTTGAATTTTCTTACCGTATAGAATTGCAAAAAGTAGACTGGAAGCCAATATACACAGACCCTTACACTGAATGATTATGTCCCACACACACTTCAAATCACTCCTAAAATACTAGTCTAACATGCATTGGGATCTAGCCTAAATCCTCTCCCACAGCCTAAGAAACACAGCTATTTTTATAACCTTTTCAGTGTTTCCAAGGGCTCCTTCCTGTCCATGACTCCAGTGTCTGGGTTAACAGTTGTTAAAATACACCTGCAACGACACACAGTGCCAAATCAGTAACAGCTTCTTATCATAAACCTCTTTGCATCTATATAGAATAAAGGTCTCAAATGTTTACCTGCCACAACAGACGGTCCCTTTCATCTCCACGTCACCAATAAGAATATCCTCCCAGGCATCCTGAGGGAAGGTAAACATTGGGCACAGATTAGACACGCCCACATGCTATCACTTTTCCAGGAGCGGCACAGTCATTCATAAAGCTGCACCATTCAAGATTATCACCTTTACTTGTACCTTCAAAATATGCACAGTTATATTACAGCACTATTTTAATGGAAACAAGCTTCCTATTGCAATCCCTCTTGGGAGAATGTAGTGGTTTTGATTCTAGGCCTTCCTTGGTAACCAGGTTGTAACCAAGGAAGTGGCCATGTTCCCAGTATTCCATACAATTTTTACATAAACCAGGGTATAAATAAGAAGGAAGAGAAGCCTCTGCCCTCCTCTTCTCTTCTGGTGGATCTGAAGGCAGGTTCTCTGCTGTCCATCGTACTTGTGTGGAGGAGTGAGGCCTGGTGAGGCCTTGTAGGCCTTGGGAGGCAGAGGGTGCCGGCGGTTGTTCAGCGCGATTCTGCTATCTCAAGGAGAGTAGTAAGATTTTCTTTTACTAGATCTTTATTGGTCGCTCCTGGGTTTCAATTGTACATATTTGTTTTAGTTTTCTCTTTCCCTTTTCCCTTTGGGGAAGGGCGTTTGGGGTCCCTTTTACTATGTACATAGTATTCTAACTGTATATAGATGTAAATACATATATATATTTGGTTTAGTCATTTCGGCTTTTTGGTAGCTTTCCCCTTCTCCCTTTCCCTTGTGTTCTTTAAAGGGGGGAGGGAAGAAGCTGCAAACTGTAAGTTTGAGTATTCAGTGGGAAAGCCAGATTCAAACCATTACAGAGATAGAGATCTATTCCCACTTCAGGAACTTTTTAGATTCAAGACATTATCAGATCTATCCAGAGGAAATTTTTTTAAAAAATGGCAACATAACATAAAAACATGTAAACACTACTATTACCAGTTCATTTCATCACCTGATACCTTCCTAAATAGTGGGGTTTTTTACCTACCAGAACATTGTCAGAGATGCAGTGATGGACTGCAGTATTGCAAGGGTTAGTTTTACTCTTGTGCCAAAGGCTATCTAAAAAATATGACACTAACAATTTACAAATTGTTCGTTTGTATCATTAACTGATCAATTACAATATGCACAGCTTTGCCTACTCTACACCTAAAGATGAACTTTCAGTGGCAAGCCTGTCATTTAAACACATTTATTTTATCTTTTGCTAAACTAAATAATAATTCACAGACTTGCCTCCTCCCTCAATGTTTCACATGCACTGATGTGAGCAGAAGCTGTACCTCTCTGGAATTCAGTTGTAAAAATCATGGAATAGCAGCTTTCCTCACCTTCAAAGCACCATCACACAATGAAATTGAGCTACAAAGAAACATAACCAAGTCTTCAAAAGACATTTAAGACAGTTATTTTACCTCCTCAAAAGCACTGCAATCTGTCACAAGAATATTTGGCCTGAAGTTCTGTATCTTAGCTTTCTTTTCCAGCCTTGTATTTAAATCATCCATTGAAGCTTCAGAGAGGAGTAAGACTGGGCTGCAGTCAGGATAGGCAACCTACACAAACAAATACAAACAAACCCTAAGGTTGCTGTAAGAGCACAAGAGGAAAGTTATGGAATGGCAAAAGGATAGGTGTGTTGGAACCAATGGCCACATATCAGCCTGTTAGGCTGCTCCATTCAGGTTTTAATTTTCCTGGAAGTAGGTTAACAAGGGAAACAATATGCTCTTTCCTATTTCAGTAACTACGGTGAGTTTCATCTGCTCAAATTGTAAAATTAAACTTCTCCTTACAGAATTAAACCAAAATTAAATAAGCTACCACAGCTTACAAAATAATACCATATGCATGTCCCAGATGCTTATTCCAGGTATTAGAATCAAGCATTTCAGTAAAACATGTTATGGTAAGTTATGAGAGATACTCAAGACATTTATAGACCTACTGAACTTATCCAGTTGACTATAATGTACTAACTGGATTTTTCTAACTAATGAATCTGCCTTATTACAACTCCAAGAGGGAGTTCCACATCCAGAACAGCAATACTCAATTACAACTGTCTATTTGTCAGTCTAAGTTTGCTTGGCAGTGGAAGGCATGCTGTATTAGCAAACAAGGCCAAAGAACAGTATTCAAAAAAACCCACAAACATCCTAAAAGGGGAATTCCACAGGGAAAAAAAAAAAAAAAAAAGATAATTTTTGGCAAGAATTTTAGTGTATAACACTCCTGTTTTTCTTTTTTTTTCTTATTCTTCCTGCTATCCTTGTACACGCCTTTCAACAATCACATGATGACTACTGAAATAATTATACAAAAAATTCTGCCCTTTTTCATGCTAGGATTCCTAAATGTCGCCCCTCCTAATCTCACATACCTTTTGCTGAAACCTAGTCTTCTGTTCTGATCTCAGTGCCCTTACATAATAAAAGCATATCTATAAGTCTGTAATTGAATATACCTTCTCCTTGTTGTGCAACAACAAGCAAGACACTGATGCTATACAAATAATAACATCAGTAGGACAAAGTACGCACAATTTTAATTTGTTTAAAAACCTTGCATTCATCAGGGACAGTTCAAACCACCTTCACCTGAGAGAGCTGTTCAAACAAGAAGAAGGGCATCAGTGGCTCAAACAACATGAGGATATCTGAGCACAACACCTCCTTTCCGTACTTGCATTAAATTTCTCTAATATCACACCTTCGAGCCTCTTCCCACAGAAAGAGATTAAACTTCCGTAACCTTTGGATTTTAACTCCTAGGCCCACAACTATAAGGCCCTGGGTTAAGTATCATTCCTTTAAACAAAATACGAAGTAACAACTTGTATCAGTAGGCTCTCAGACCTAACAAGGCATAGGGAACGGAGGCTTTCTATGCAACACAGATTTTTCTATTCACTGAGACACAAAGGTTCCTCTTCAAATATCAGTTGCAGACCCTTTAGCTGCAAACAGTCAACAGCTTAGAAGTAAAATTTAAGCAAGTCAACTCACCACAGAAAAGGAGAATACTCACGTGATTGAAGTACATGATTACACACCTTGCTAAGCTGGGCTCAATCACCAATGGTGGAACAGGCAAGTTTTGGTGGGTGGGTGGGAAATGGTTAAAAGGAAGTACTTCTGAAAAAAAGAACATTCATTTACCTCATCAGTGCTTCGGAAAAGGTTTATTGCGTCCTTTGACTTTCTTGGCACCATGGAGGGCTCAAAGTGCACCAGTCGATAGGGCTGTGATTTCAGGAAAGTGGTGATCCACTGAGCCACTTCATCACCACAGTCCCTGCCTTGGATATCCTGTCCAAATACCCTGAAGAGTAACAACACATCAGCAAGTTAGCTGGAAAGATGAAGGCTCAATGATGTTTATTATTTGAAGGCAAACAACATGTTTTAAAATTAGTAGCAATATAGAGAAATCAAATCCCCTGAACTATAATGAGCTGGTTTCTGAATCTGGCACAAGGACCAGTCCCAGTGTGCAATCTCCTTGTGGCCACAATGTTTCGGAAAGCAAAGTAACATGGACGTGGCTGGACAACACCAGCTGGTGAAATAAGCCTCGAAATAGCCTTAAGGTGCCCAGAGCTAACTGCCACATCAATGACCAGTAACAAACTCACCTGTTTGCCAGGTCTACTCTTGCATTTGCACGTGACTGCAACACCAAAAGATTTCTACCAAGAAATCAACTGAAAAGTAATTAACTTGAGAAAATAAATGATACTTTGAAAGGACATGATTGGTTACCATAACTGACACGTGCAAGTGTTATCAATTGTAAGTGTCCCTAATTGTGAAGGAAACTTTCCTTCAGATTTTAGTGCTGTAAAAATTTAGCTAGAGGTGAGTGAAATTTAAGCTCAAACTTCACATACAAAATAGATCAGTATCTTATGAGAGGTTAAAAATTTATAATGGACACAAAGTCCACAGTGCACAAAAATCCAATGGCACCAGAATACAAACAAGTTTACGCAAGGAACACTTTCGTGGCAAGAAAAGGCAGACCTCAACTCAACCTTTCAATAAACTTCAACAACAGCCATGAATAGTTTTGTTACATTCTTTTAAAGTAGTCCAAACCCACTGCAGCTTCCTATACCTCTGCAATTATATCCTGGACAGCTTAAAGCACAGAGATGCCCACACAGTTTATCCAGAGTTAGCCCCTAGGAGCCCTCCCCTACTCATCAGGGGGAGAGATGAACCATTAGGGTGCCGGCAGCAATATTGCTGCTCCATTTGCTGGGATTCCTGTATCTACTCCACAACACAGGCTGGGATTAAATGCCATTGCCCCAGACAGCACCCTTTCTCTTCCCTCCATTCCGTAGTCCCCCCATGCCTTCTGACTGACAGGTCAACAGACATGAGGGTCTTACAGCTTTCAACACTACTGTTTTCCACTCGTGAAGCAGATCTATCCTAAGACTGATTGTTTAGGGATCCATAGGAATGGATCACACAACTGAAGTGTTACAACGCATACTGACAAAGGGCACAAATGAAGACCACCAGGTTTCTTAACCAGAGTGCTATAGAAACCCTCTAACTTTTGCACAAACAGAAGATGTGCCTATGCACTGGCTTCAGTCTTGCATTTGACTCTCCTGAAGACAGGATTTTAATTATCCACATAAAATTTGCAACTGGAGTTAGCAGATTTCAAGACTGGCATCTGCACAGCCCTATGCAGCTAGAGGTACTTGGCCACTTAGCCACTGCCTTGGCTCCAAACCAGGGGGCACAAGCCAGTACCCATGTGAAGGCATCGTGCTGGCCCAGGGGTGGAATACACACAAGTCTGTGCAGGGCCGGCAGAGCACACTGTGCAGCAAGACAGCTACTCACGCTCACATGCTTAGAAGGGAAGAATCTGGGAGCAAAACCCAAATCTTCATTTCTCTGAACACATTATTACTCCCAAACCTCGTTCTTACAGATGGATCAAAAAGAGTCAGCCTTGAGCTGACAAATAGCAAATTGTGTAAGCACAGCAAGAGTCCTACAAACCCTTAGGATCCTTCCTGAGAAGCACAAGGCAACGTTCCAACTGTGGGTGTTGCTGATTTCACATCCTATGATACCACCCACAACTCGGTAATTCTTAAAGTCCGTTTACATGCACTTCCCCTTTGATCATTTGGATTCTTAAATTCTAGTAATTTTAAAGGCAGAGAGTGCAGGTTTATTAAGGCAAAGAAAGAAAAAAAAAAAGAGAAAAACAAATCACTAAGGTCTAAAATTGGAAAATCCAAGACAGTTTTTCATTACTGAAATGTATTAGGCTATTTAAATATTTTTCTAATGGCACAATAAAGTTTAGAAAAATAACGCCTTGAAAACGGCATGGTTTTACAGTGTGCGCGTCATTGGCTAACAGAGGCATTGTACACATATTTTTAAAAGACTGTTCCATTTCTCCGTGAGAAACACTACTATTTGTAACTTGCACCTGCCTTGTATAAACACAGATACTGAGCTATGCTGATCAAGGGTTTCCACAGCAACAGATTTGTGCTAAAAGCAAGCAAATGCAGCTCCTTGCCAGCACTCTTTTAGCTTTAAATACAGCAGCTGGTGCATTAACCGTCCCTGCTATCCAAAGACAAACACTGACCAGTATCTTTAGTAGGGGCTAACACCATTTACAATTATTAAATACTCTTACATATTAATTGACATTGTAGCAGAGAAAAGATTTTCCAGCTCCCCCTAGCAGTTTTCCAGCATGGATATCAATACAGAGACAAAACAACCAGGCCTGGAGTCATACAACAAAACACTAAGCACACAGCTAAATCACTCTTTGTAACCCATCCACCTGAACCTCCTTTGAGGCAGCAACTGCAGGGAATGCCTTGGTCTCCAGGGATGCCCATCTTTCCCCTGTGACCACAGGGAGAGCCTTAGGGAACCAAGTTTTTTATCGAGGCACCTCAGTTAAATGCCTACAGACAGGGGTGAGGGAATCTAAACTCTGACATCTCACCAGCTCTGAATGGCCAGTATGCATCCAAAAATGCTGATGCAGATTTTAGCTGTGATCAATAAATACCAAAGGGCACGACTGAGGCTCTGAGATGCAACTGCTCACCCAAGCATAAGTGAAAACACTAGACATAAAAACAAATGAGCAAACCTAACATCCTATGAAAATGCAAGATCACAGTTAATTTGGCTAATGTATAATGCATGGTCTTTGATATTGTGTCATCATTTCCTAGGATTTCTTTTCACCAGCGTTTAGCAGACTATAACCAGACCTTTTGTTATGACAATCAATCCTAGCCTCCTGTGTAACACACGGGAGAGAATTTCACAGAATCACAGAACAGTTTGGATTAGAAGGAACCTTTAAAGATCACCTAGGATAACCTCCCTGACATGGGCAAAGCCACCTCCCACTAGACAAGGTTGCTCAGAGCCACATACAGCCTGGCCTTAAAACACTGCCAGGGATGAGGCAGCCACGTTTTCTCTGGGTAAAATGTCCCAGTGCCTAACCAGCCTCACTGTAAAAAATGTCTTCCTTTCGTCTAATCTAAACCTACCCTCTTTTATTTAAACGCTACTGCCCCTTATCTCGTCAGTACAGGCCCTGGCCTGAAGTCTCTCTCTGTTATCCAGACGCGGGGACACACCCCCACAGAAAAGATGCAAAAGCACCCAACTTTCACCCTCCAATTTCTGCATGAGAAAATGCAAAGCCTCACACAATCTTGAAAAGCAAAGTATGTGAGCAAGACAGTATTTAGAGAGAGGGAAGGGGGCCAAAAAAACCTTCTTCGGTACCTGCAGTTATGGCCGGGGTTTTTCCCGGGGACATTCACAGGCAAGCAGAGCTTCTCCATGTCTGGGGCCTCGAAGGTCAAGTGCCCGTTGTCACAGCCGACACAAACGAGNCCGTGATCACGAGCCAGAACCTGCGGCGGGCCGGGGGGACAGAAACGCGTCCGGCGGCGTTAATGGCGGGCACGGCAGCGCCCGCGGAGCACCAGGTGCCTCTCCCCGGGCCCTGAGGAAAGCACCCGACG
>VZRE01015663.1:0-76005 GCA_013396775.1 Cephalopterus ornatus | reverse complement strand
GCCCCGGCCCCGCCCGGCGTGACGGGGCTGGCACCTGCCCCGCGCTGAGGGGGCAGCGGGGCCGAGACCTCCGCTGGGAGAAGGAGGGCGGTCACAGCGCCGAAAATAAAGGGCTGAGCGTCCGGCTCGGCAAAGCGCCGGCAGTGGCTGCGCTTCTTCTGATATCAGGGCTTTTATTAGAAGCAGTGCCGCAGGAAAAGTGTGGACCGTGTGGAAATGTACGGAGTGCGTCGAATTGGCGCGTTTGGTTTGACTCGGAGAAGCGGGGAACGGGTGGACGGACGGAGGCGAAGAACTGGTGCGACGAGCAGCCTAATGTGGTGGGCACCTAATGTGGAAGGCGTGTCCCGTGCCGTTCAGCTGCTTTGGGATATCTTTTGGATATATTCACCACTACCTCAACTGCTTGGTACTAAACTCGTGAGACCCTCTCCAAGAGCTTCCCTCCTGCTGACAGGGTCGCAGGGAAGTGACTTTGTGGGATACTCAGCTACAAGGCAAATATGACATAAAAGACAGGCAGGAGTGGAGAACACTGCTGTCACCACAGGCCGCTCCTCACAGGCAAAGCAAGAGCCTTGGCTGCTTTTTCTCCCAGCTCCCCCATTCGGGCTTGCTAGGATCTGAAGACAAATTGAAATCAGTGTGCCGAGACCAAAGCCCCAGCAAGTGGAAAGTGGGCAAGCTTGGTGTTGGGCATTTCTGAAAGATGCAGACAGCTCAGCTGTGATGCGTTACTTTATGTACTACATCAACAGCATCTTGGTGGACGGGAATCTTGGAGATGTGGCTGTCATTGGCCTCTCTGACAACAGGGGTGTGTGGGCAGCTAAGCCAGGAGTGCTCCTGGCAGCCATCTTGTCTCAAGAAGTGGGCTTGATCACAGGCCAGGATCAGAAAATATTCCTGCTAACTGGAATCACTGTAGCTGGAAAAAGTGGTTTGTGACAACCCGCTGATGGATGAAGACAAAGTGTTGGATGTCAGAAGCAAGGGCAGTGACAACAGATCCACCTCTATTGGTAATACCCCCAAAGCCCTGATCTTCTTCATAGGCAAGAAGGGAATCCAAAGAGGAGTCAGTCCTCAATTAAAAGGACCGGGATATGATTGTGGATGTGAAAACATGACACAAATAGTGTCGAAGAATCAGACATCTGCTTGAGCACAGAGAATCTGCTTTTGTTGTAGATGTCTTTGCCTGCTTCTTTTAGATGAGGGGTGCTGGGCAGGCAGCAGTGCTGGGACACTGACAGTCCACCTGACTAGCTGCAGTACAGAAGAGAGTAACATGTACATTCCTCATCAGGATGTTACTCAGTGTTACTTGAGCAATTTCCCAGCCATCTTGAGTGGTTGCTCCCTGTTATTTGCATTTTACTGACTGATTTTGGGGTGAAGGTCTCTGATAACATTAGCTTTGGGAAAAGGTAGGAGGGAGGGCAATCCCTTTGCTCTCTTGTTCACCACTTTGCAGTTTAAATCATGCCCTAATACCAGTGATGTGTTTTGAGACCTTTCCCCTTCTCAAGTAGACCATGACATTAAGGATAAGCAGTACTTGTGTTTATTTTGAATTTACTCCTGGAGCAAGCCCAGTTTATTCTGGAGATTAACTATTGATCAGCAGAGCCTTGAGCTGCTGTTGGGCTGGCCAGAGGGGGCATGTGCAGAGACAATCTGCCCCCTGCTTACCTTCCACATCACTTGAAACCCCTTCTTATGCTACTTTACTGAGGGATTTTTTTTTTTTTAATGAGATAAGTTGCCTGTCTTGCATGAGGATCTTCTGAGGGTTGCTTCCTTTCTATCCTGCTCAGTCACACTGCCTGGCATCAAGATCACAAGTCCCCTTAAGCTCCCCAGGGCCCCCCAGGAGGATGTGGAGTTCTGTCAAAAACTGCAGATTTCATCTTCCATTCACCAGTACAGCCCTCCCCTCCTGCTCCCTCTTGTATCCCCAAAAGGACCGTCTGAAATGAGACAGAACTGGTGCACTTGAGATGGGACTGATGCAGGAAGACTTGAGGGTGTGTCCAGCAGGGCTGATCTCCACACACATGGGCCTTCTTTGCTCCATTGCTCCCGGCAGCCGTGGGAGCCGCCCATCAGCAAGCCTGAATCCATCACATGCTGTCCCACAGACAGGCTGTGACCACTCACCATGGTGAGACACCCTGTCCTCCATACCCCTGAGACCCCTATATTGCTCAGGTAAATCACAGGTGCTACACTTCTTGATCTGATTTGACCAGACCTGCCCCACCACCTTCAAATCATTGACCCACTGAGTCAAAAATGATTACGTGTGATGACTTCTGTGATTCCATCACAGACATGAGAGGAGAGCCAACCGTGTTGAGCAGACTGAGAGCCCTTGAACACTCTTTGTAACCATTAATCTTCTAATTTAACATGGAGTCTATATTTTGGTGAACTTAATTGAATTCACACAGAGATCTTTAATCTGCAACTTCACCTACAAGAGCAGAAAAATGCTGTAAGGGGAACCAGGCACCTAATGTATTAGCAAATGTTCAACAAAACTGTAGCGACTGTCTGATAAGCAGTGCTTACAAGCATGAATCAAAACACATTAAGGTAAGTACTAAAGAGATAAAAACAAAACCACAAACAAAAAAAGTGATGGATCAAATGCAATAAATGAAAACAAAATTAATTGGCCACTCCTGACAAACATTCATACTTATTTTCATAAGCTTAAGGCAAAAGTGAGTCACTAACTCCTGTGATTTCTTGAGCACTGGCAGTATTCTCCACTGTGTAAATTACGAAATGCAGAAAGAGTCTGCTCTCCAAACTTCTGTCTATGAGGCATCAAAATAACAGAATTTGGGATAAGAGGAAAAAAATTGTGTGATTCACTGCTTTCTTGCTTTGTCTGAGTGCCAGAGAAAACAGGTCTAGTGTGTATATATATTTTGCTGGCATAAAGTAGGGAGAAGTAGGGACCTGTATAGTTGTGAGAAGCTACAGCTCCTCTGTAGTTACACATTACCATAGAATCATAGAATATGCTGAGCTGGAACTAACCCTTGAGGATCATCAAGTCCAACTCAAGAACATCCCGAGAATCACACTTGATGGCTGAGAGCGTTGTCCAAACACTTCTTGAACTCTGTCAGGCTTTGTGCTGTGACCACTTCCCTGGGGAGCCTGTTCTAGGGCCCAACTACTCTTTGGGTGAAAAACCTTTTCCTGGTGCATAACCTAAAGCTCCCCTGACACAGCTTCATACTGTTTCCTCAAGTCTCGTCACTGGTCACGAGAGTGAAGTGATCTGTACTTACCTATCCACTTCCCCTTGGGAGGATGTTGAAGGCTGCAATGAGGCAGCACAGTGGTGTACAAAACCAGATTCTTTTAGTTTGAAGGACTTGTTAACTAAATTCAGAAATAATTCACCTTTGTTAACAATTGGATATTAGTTAAAAGAAAAAATTATTTCTAAATCCAAGAAGGACCTTAAACTTTCATTTCCTAGGTCTACTGACCTGGAGTCTAAGGAGATTTTGTTCAGATGAGCCCCAAATAGCTGCTGTTACATTCAGCCCTAATTCTTCTTGGAGAATATGGTGAGGAGCTTAAAGAAATAACAGAAGGCAGCAGCGTGAGTATAATCTCTTGTTTCTTGCTGTGATACAAGGAATGTAAAATCAGAAATAGCTGCAGAGAGCATGGTTGTGGCTAAACATTTCAGGTCTCAGGCTGCAGGCTTTGAGAAAAGCCCTCTTCACTCATGCACCAGGCACCTCTCCAACAGCCTCCAGCAAATAGCTTGATCAGCAGGTTTGTTTAATCCTCCATCCCCGGCATGCCTGTGCTTACCTGGGACCCACCAGCTCCTTCTGCTCAATGTGAATTGAGCCACTCTGACAAAGTGTAGGTGCTCATTTTGTTACAATCCAAACACACCATCTTGTGTGATGGAATTGTATTTGTCGTAGCCAGAGCAGGCACGGTATTCCTGCACTTAAAAGGAAATTACTGTGTTTTCAGTTCCTTCTATCTTAATCAAACTGCAGGACAGTTGTGCTGAAATTCTCTGCACCAGGTTCTTGCCTCAGGTTCCTTGAAAGGTGTCTGATCAGATGAAGGATTCACAGTGCCAATCTTGCAGCAAACTGGGGCCAGGCTCTCTCAGTCATGAAAGTGGGCAATGATGAACTATTTTGAAAAAGCATTGCATTAGCTCAGAAGCACAGAACAAACTTTCAGGTGGAACAAATTTTACAGAAAAAGTAATGCCTCCAGATACAGTGGGTGATTTGAGATAATTCTTCTAGAGGTAAACCTAGACTCTCTTGTAGCAGCGACTCAATCAGATGTCTAAGATGAATGAGGAGGAAAGAGCTGAAGAATTTTACTTGTTTCCAATAAAAAAAAAGACAAGTGACTGGGGATCATTTAGATTTTCAATATGTGCACAGTGCTGTACTTTGGAAAGCCATAATATACTGCAGTGAAGGGTAGGTTTGGATGGACATTATGGAAAAATCCCCAGTGACAAAGACAGCGAAATACTGGCCTCAATTAGGTGACAGAGTGTCATGGAGCTAAGTGTAGGCTGGGTTTGTCTCAGTGAAGGAATTAAATGCCTATGCCAGGGATATGGCAGTTATTGTTTTGAGTGACTCTCTGATAATTCAGCAAAAGGCAGGGTTGAAGGGATGACATGCCAAGTATGCGGCCATAGGATGATTTCAACAAGATATGATAAAAGCCATATTACACTCCCACACAGACAAATTATATCCTTTTTCCAAAGTTATAAAAACCAATAAATTCAAAATATTCCTTCACAGAGAGAAGGATAAAAGCATTGCTGTTTCCTCTTAAAATCTTGAAGGAAATCAGAGTTCAGTGAGTCATGCACTAGAAATGGGTGAAATTCATATATGGAAAAAATCTCAGGCAAGTAATTGGCAATGATAGAGTTATAAATAGAGTCATTAATGATAAATGCCATTTAATGGAGCCAGAGCAGTGAGATAAAAGGATCTTTTTTTATGATGAGTTTTTTCCTATACAGAGAATCATATATACCTAAAACCCAGACAGGTTGATAGGCTACTTTGGTCACTGTTCAGCCAATAGGAAGATGAATTGAAAATTTGTCTTTCTCTTCCATTCAAATGCTAAACTTCAGTCTGTCTAAATGCACCAGGACAATACAGAAATGGTTGTTCCAGGCAAATGTTTGGCCCAGTATTAACTAGCACGGGCTAATGACATTTCAAGTTCTCGCCATGTTCTGTAAATGCTATTCTCCAGGTGAATACAATATCCATCAGACAGCTTTAGGAGTCCAAATAGACAGGGTAGGGCTGCATGTCATCTGGGAGAGCAGGCAAGGACTAAAGGAGCGGCTTTACTGGGGAGCAGGACATTTGTTCTGCAGCACAAAGACCAACATACTTCTGCAGCTGTGGTTTAGCAGCCATCACAGGGAAGGATGGGATTCACCAAGGACAGGAAAGTCCCCTCCCTAATTCAGGCACAGCTGAAAAAACAATCTGATGCAGAGAAAGGAAGGAGCAAGGATTCCTTTGTGGGAACAGAAACAGGAGAATGAGCAGAAACAGAAAGCATGAGGAGGCAAGAATACACAGCATGCTGGATCTGGAGTCCAAGGCAACTCCTGGGGGAGGGGGTGCCATTCCGGTCTGCTGCCCTCCGTTAAAAATCACACATCCTGTCATAGACAGCTGTCATCTTTCCAGCAGAAGATGAGATTCAGAAACAAGAAGTGGCTGTAGTTCATCCCCTCACCTCCAGTGAAGCATCCTTAATGATTTTTTTTAAGGCACAGCAAGAATTTCAGGGCAAAGTGTAATGCATTTTTAGGTGTTACAGGAAAAAAAACCAACCGAACACAAACTCCCCCACAAGAACAATGTTCCTTTGGCTACAAATTTGAAATACTTGCACACTGGACGCTCAGGATTCCACTGGGTAGGAAACACTTGTATACGAAGACGCACATTACACTTCTGGGACCCAACATCCTGAGGATGGATCTGGACAAACCGGGAGGCCAGCCTAGGGGAAGGCAGGAAATCCCTGCAGGAGATGAGGGAGAACAACGGGGCAGGCAGACAAGGCTAGAAATCTGTTTCTCTCCCAGGAGATGGCAGTAAAGGACAATTGCCTTACAGCCGGCGTAGTGCAGTGAAGAGGAAACTTTGGTGGGAACCAAACAGCTCCTCAGGCAGCCTGCGCTGCCACCTTCGCCAGTCGCTCCTTGTTACCAGAAGCAAAGCTTTATTCTTAGCGTCAGTGCTCCTAGCAAGGGTGAGGATATCAGTCTTTTAAATTTTCATACAGTAGGTAAATTTATAAGCTTTCTGCTTACCATGGCAGGATTCTACTCACAGCCTCATCCAGACTGGAAGGATCCCAGCAGGTTTCTCCTCCAGCCCCTTGCTTACAGCAGGGTCAACACTGCATTCACACGGGGTTGTCCTCCACTTTGAACAGTCATGCCTTGAGACCCTCCATGGACACACACTTCCCAGCCTCCTGAAGCAACCTCTTCTTTCAATGCTTATTGATCATATTAGTGTCCCCTTGTCCCTGGCTTGAAACTCCCCACTTTGAATTTATGACCATGACCTCTTGCTGTCTGGCTGCAGACCGCAGTAAAGAGGCTGGCTTCATCTTGTTGGCAACCCTTTCTTAGGTCTTGAAAAGCTGCTGTCAAGTCTCTCATAAGTCTTCCCTCCTCCAGCTGAACAAGTCAAAAGCCCTGTCCCTGTCCTCATATGCAACGCAGGATTCAGGAAGGTGCACCACCCTCTCTGAGCTCAGGGTAGACTTCACTCCCGAACAAGCCTGGCAGCCTCATTCTGCTTCCTACAAGGAGAAGGAAGGCAAGAATTTTATTCCTTTACTTCTTTTTAACTATCTCCATTAGTCTACAAGCTCTTCAGGCTCCCTATTGCTCCTTGAAGAAATAAGAATTTCCAAAGCACACTGTACGGGTAACTGCAGCAACTTCATACACATTTTAGGACCAGTTTTCTCTCAGAAGAGGCCAGTGTCCAACTAACAAGGGACTCAGGATACAGAAAAAGAAACAACTGGTTTTACAGCACCCCAACATAAAACCTGCCCCTGTCCCAGACTTACAGACAGGCAGAGGTCAGAAAGTGAACCTGGTGTGCCATGGTGTGGTACAGCTCTCCTCAGTCACTGCACTTCAAAAGAAGCTGTGCTAGAGTTTCCTTGCTGCTAATGTTGCAGGACAAAGGACAATAGCTATGAGTCCTTTGCCATTTCCTCAGAGCCTACGGTAAGCCAGAGTAGTAATCAAATACTCTGGCAAAACCAGCCAAAATATGCTTTATTCTGTTCTGTGACTCATTGGGCAGTCATTAGGAATAGCCAGGGATTTAGATTAAAAGTGACTTGCCAGGCTGTCAGGTTATGGAGTTCATTCCTAGGTTGACTACCTACTTCTTGCCACTCCTGCATGTATTCAGCTTCCCAAACTTATTTATCCTGCCATTTGTTATAAATTGTAGTGAAAGGTGTGTAGAAATCTGAAGGGAACCAGATAACACAGTAGCGCACCACTGGAGACAAAAACCTGTCAGGTGAAGCAACTCCACACAAGTGCCTGAGGGAGGAACATATTTCATCTAGCTCAAATGTGAAATCAAATCTTCCCCCTGTGCGCACTGTACTGTAGTAGCCGGCACATCTCACCTTTGTGAGCGAGTCAGGTGCCTGTTTTGTTCCTCAAAGGCACCAAGACATAAGATGCAGACAAGCCTATTTTAATAAATGAGCTTGTGTGCACGTCTGGGTTGAAAGCTTTGCCTGCTGGGGTGGCTCCTCCAAGGCCAGCCTTGCTAAGAGCACAAAACGCCTGTGCAGAAGCCAAGTCAATCCTGGACTGCCCTCCCAGCTTGGCTCACTGTCAGGGCTGCCTGGGGAGCCCAGCCTCCTCCGAGTCACTCACAGACTTCCAGCACAGCAGCTCTGTTTCAGATGGAGGTTGCCATTTCCTGTTGGTTGAGTGGGCTGACCTGCCACTCAGTGCTGAGTTAGTTATATTTCCTATATAATCTCCTATATTACTGAGACAACATTTAGCAACAGCACTGCAGGATCTGTGCTGTCCCACCTGTTTGCATCAGCGCTAAGCCAGACTCGGCCCAGCAGGGATGCTGCCATGACTGACAGGAACTCTGTCATATACCTCGCTGAAAAACGAATCTCACCCTTCAGATTCAGATTTTCTGGATGCTGCTGTGTGAGCTGGGCTATTGAGGAGAGTAGCAAACCCTAAAGCCAAGGCTTGGCCTCACAAATTCGCTCCACCAGCTGAGGAGTGAATCACTGCTCAGAGAGAACTGATAAGCAGCACTAATTGGTAGCCTCGGTGAGAACCATCAGTTCATTTTGGGGAAGGAGAATGAATCACCAGCTGTTTTATAGCAGCAGCACAGGTTACTTACTTTTTCTTTTTCCTTCTCTCTCGTCTTTCTTTGATTTTGGTCTGTTTTAGAAACACCACTCAGCTGAAGCTGACCCACCAATATGCAGCAAGCTTTGCTCTTCTCAGGTTCACACAGAAACACACCACGAAGGTGTCATTCAGGTCCTGGATGGATAGCAAGCGGGCTGTTCTCTCAAAGTTGCACCAGGTGAGCAGAGACTACACGTCAGCAGGCAAAAGTCAGTGGTAACCACTGTGCTGAGCAGTTCAGGAGCTAAAGTTCATGTTTACCTCAGTGGAAAGTCCCTGCACTGAACAGGCTGGACCCTGCATGTTGCAATGAGTGAGCAGCCTTTCTAGTCGGAGAAATAGATGGACACTCACTTCACACAGAAAAATGGAGATACAAATCCCTTCTGCATGGCTTTAGTAATTTAAACAAAAAGGTCTAATGATTCATGCTGTAAAAGCACTGTAAAAGACAGAGTGGTGTAACAAAATCTGAAGCTAATCCCACACTTTGCAGGCTGGTGTGGCACGTAGGTTGTAGGACAGCCCTGTTCTTACTGCAGAGGAGACAGCTGGTATCAATGACCCTCTGGCCTGCTGGTGGGGCAAATCAGAGGAACGGGTCTGTCCCCACAAAGAAGCTCAAGACAAACAACTAAAGGCATAAAATCAATGAGTGAAATCCCATTGTGGGGTTCCTACCCGAACTTGTGCACCCTTAGATCCTCTGCAGACGCATCTCCACACCTTGCCTTTCCTGAGCATATCCACGTAGTCTGGGCTACAACCGTGTCATTCTGGAAGGGCACTGAGGCCAGGGGCAAAACAATGTGGGAAAGTTTACACTGCAGCTTCCCCTCGCTGGCTGGGCCACCGCTGAGAGACTCCTCCTCTGTGCGTTCACTTGTGTGTGTAGGTAAAAACATGACATGGATCTCATTACTTTTATTTACAGTCCAGTTAGAAAAGAGGATAAAAAACCCCCCACCTTTGATTCATTTGCTACATTCAAAAGAAATACAGTGTGGTTTGCTAAGACATACAAACCCCTTCGTTCAGAGAAGGCAAAGCAAGCAATTTCCAGTGAAGTCACCTCCTTGATTACAAACACTATCAAAACTAGAAAGATCTATAATACACAGAAAGTGCTACCAGGGAAGTCTTTGACTGCTACCACAAAAGACTAACAGAAACAAACAAAACCCACAGAATTTTAAAGGCCCATAAACCACCTTGTTCCTGTGTCATCAGTACAAGATTTACAACCCTGGAGGTGCAACATGGAAGCTGCTCCACCTGCATTACTAGCTGAGCCATCTGATGTTGACATCCTCTGGCTACAACTTCCACATATGGAAACGAAGATGGAGCTGGTTGGTGAACACAACAGAACTAGGTGTTTTTATGCCCCAGCTTCCAGCATCAGGTATGTCAGATACAAACTCTGTTCTCAGTAAAAAAATATCTGCAGATATCATAGTAGCAGAGGAAAAGTTTAAAGTGTTGATCACAGCGAACCTTTAAAATGCCCCAAAATCAGGAGACATACACACCTCATTCTCTTTCTGGGTTTTTACATCATTCTTAAGATTTAAAGGCTCATTATGTCCAGTGTTTGAAATGAACAACTATGATGCAATAAAGCTATCCATGTCTCAGGCCATGGTCCATTTACATCTAAGTATATTTTTAAGTACACTCATAATCTTAACACTCTCAGGGAATAAAAACCCCCCCAAACTACAAAAATACCTCAGAAAACCAAATACTATCTTTTCCTGATCCTTCGTTATCTATCTCCTCCACTGCTTCGACAATTCCTCATCTCCACCTCCCCAGCTGCTCTCTCATCCTCTATTTTCTTTCGTTTCTCTCTCCCTCGTTCACTTGCTTTTCCATCCTTCCTTGGCTCCCTTCCACACAGAGCACACAGCTCTAGAAAACAAACTCATGCCTGAGAACAAAATTCTGCTCAATTAATCAAAGATTTTTCCCTCATCCTTGCATTTCTTTGATTGATTTTATAAAGCGCTGGAAATTTTTGCAGAGAAGAGCACTCAGTCTTGGGAAAGAGGTTGGCACTGGGGTATGGTGCTGGGACTGTTGGTCCAAGAGGTTTCTCTGATGCAGGTCTCAAATTTAATCCTGAGAAAGCAGCAGTGGCCTCATGTCCCCCTCCGTGGGGCACATGGAGCTGCACTAGCGGACCAAGTTTGCCACCTGTGTTGCCACTCCAAAGGGAGCAGAATAGGCTGCCGCTAATCCTTGCAGGCCGACCACCAAGTAGCGACATCCCTTCTGCAGAGCTTTGCCGACGTTCTGCAAAGAGAGGTGGGGAAAGGGGATAAAAAAAAAAATGAGAGACCTTAGAAAACACCTTCGCGTAAAATGGTTCCGACAACCAGAGTCGCCATCCCAGAAAATGAACTTCTCCCACAGCTAATGAGGGCTTGAGAGTGGAAAAACATTTTACCATCTATTTTTATATAGAAATACACACCCACGGGGTACAGTTAAGCTGAACGGATGCAGCCTCCACAGGAAGCCAGGCGCTCCTATTCAAGAATAAAATTAGTTCAAATTCACTCTAGTTTGTAGAGGTGCGTGTTTCACACACACACATGTTCTAACTACGTTAGTAACTCTAAAAGCACATAAGGTCTTAAAACCAGAGCTGAACAAGAAGACAGTAATCACTGAGAATACATTTGTGGAAATTTCATTATTTTGTATCAAAATAAGATTTTTCTGGCCAAAATAAGAATGTTTCAATCCACTTTCATGTCTGTACATGTTTAAGAACTCCTCTGTGTACTGCATAAGAGATAATTTGCTACAGACTATTTAACTGAAAACCTTAATCTAATTTTAATTTCACTTCTGATGGTTTTTGTTCATATAGCTGGGGAATAAATACAGGGTGGTTGGTTGGGGAGGAATATCATAATTAATTGTTAGTAACTCTTCATGGTTGTGTGGAACTACATCAAAAGCATCTCTTGTAACGTGGAAAACACTAAAACAGAGTAAATACTTTAAAATCAGTGAAATCCAGTCAATATTATATTTCTTGGTTTTCTTAAATCTGTATTACAGTGTTACTGTCACATGAAAACCTTCAGCTGTTGTGATACTACTACGTAGCTGAATTTTGCTGGTTTTATTCCTATGGAAACTTACTTGAAGGGACTTAAGATGCCAAAATAAAAAGGCAGATCGATCCTGGGGGCAGAGACTGAGGCCAGAGGAGGAGACATGTGGCCTTCCCTTCCCACATCTACCCTGATCTCACTGTGTCACACTGGAGACTCCTTTCCTCCTTCCTGCCCTGTGTGCAACTTTACCTACCCAGACCTCATCTGCACTTTCATAAGTTGTTCTTTATGCCAGAGCCAAACTGGCAAACCTTCCCTGTGGAAATGTCATCTGACCAACACAAAAGGGAATACGCGGTGTCCAAGAACCGACCTGTGCTCTGAACATTGTTATAAGTGCCCCTATACCAACAGCACGTACAGCAATAGCACCAGATGTAACTGCTGCTGTGTAACCACACTCACTAAACTGCACCATATAGATTGAGCCTACAGGCTTGAGACAGCTTCCTGCTGCTTGTGACCTGGAAATCACAGTGCTGGAAACTCACAGTATCAAATGCATCATGAAAGAATGAAATATTCTATTCAACTCTTTATGGAACAGTAGGATTTGAGAGGGAGCTCCTGACTATGCTGACATCAATTTCAAAACCCAATTTCAAAAGTAAGTAACTTTGCCGAGCTAACTGGCATTTCCTGCATGTCAGACATAGCAAGCACAGCTTTACTAAAATCATCACTTTTAAAAGAATGCAGTAGAAAGTCATGGCTCACAGTGACATCTGCAATCTTTGCAGTAGGAAAAGATTCCTGATGACAGAGAGGCTTTTCCTGCAAACACAGAAACTATTTTTTGCTACAAATATCCAAGAAATACCTGAGATGTACTTAAGTGACATAAACAAGAGAAAAATAATCGAATTCTTCCACATAGCGCTTTTGTAACCAAAGACACTCATCTTTTTGTGGGAAGAAAATCAAACCACCAGACTTTAGGACTCGTGACTTCCCACATAGAAGCAAAAGAACAGTTTTGATCCAAAATAGCTGTTACAGATGAACATGTTGCACTTTTTTCTGTAACTCACAGCAGTGATTTTCAGGGGACACCTAGAAGGCAAAGGAATGTACTGGAGGGATGTTTGCCATTTCTTTCAGTCACTTCAGTAGAAGGGGAAAAAAATTGCAGGCCAATTAACTGGAAGTTTTAAGGAATAGTGTTTAAACTATGACGCTGAGGGAAACGCAGAACCAAGCAAGGCAAAGTACCCGTCACATGGATCAGCTTAGTGTCGTTTTCACTCCGAAGAGGCAGATTTTGTACTCTTTGATCCAAGCGAGGGTCGGTGTCCGGCCCTCCCCAGCAGCACCGGCTCCTTCCCGGGAAGGTCCGGAGCAAGCCCGCTGGCTGACCACGCCTCGGAGCTGGGCGCTGGCACTGAAATGCCCGAGGGACAAGAGGCACTTCTCAGAGCCCCTCGGAACAGTCGGTGCCGAGACCCCGACGCCCGTCCCCTCCGCGGGTCCCCGCGCCGAGGATCCCCGCGCCGGGGATCCCTGTGTCCGGGATCCCTGCGCCGGGGATCCCTGTGCTGAGGGTCCCTGTGCCGGGGGTCCCTGTGCTGGGGTTTCCTGTGGGAGGCCCCCATGCCGAAGGTCCCCGCTCCGGCCGCCCCGGGCGCGCTGTGCCCTCACCTTCCCGTATTTCTTCAGCCTCTTCCCGTAGGGCCGCTTGCCGGGGGCCCGCGGCGGGCGCAGAGGCTCGTAGGGGCCGGGCAGGACGGCAAAGCGCACCTTCCTGGACCCCGTGCCCTCCTCCCCCTCCTCCAGCGCCGCCGATCGCGGAGCCCCTGAGCTGTGCCCAGAAGCCGCCGCCGCCTCCTCCTCCTCCTCGCCGGGCAGGATGGAGACCTGGTCGTCGCCGGGCTCGCGGCGAGACAACCTGCCCCTCACCTTGGCGCCCAGCCGCGCACCCACCGTCATGGTGCCGCCGGGCGCCGACCCGTCTGCGCCAACCTCCGGGCGCTTCCTTCGCCGCTGCGCCACAGGTGTGGCCGGAGGCGGCCGCTGCCCCCTCCCCGGGGCGGGACGGCTGCGGGAAGAGGCGCCCCGGTCCTCTCCGGCCGTGCGGACACCGGCCCGGGGAGGTGGGCGAGGGGAGAGGGCTGGCGGTGCCCCCGGTCCGGACTCCGGCCCCGCCGCCGCTCTGGTGTGGGGAACTTATGTTTCAGCTTGCTGGAGAAGCGGGGACCCGCCGCGGGGAGCCCGGGATTCGACCCCCTCAGCTCAGAGGGGACGGGAGGGTCGCTGGTGCGGGGGGTGTAGCCCCCGCTGCTTCGGCATCCGAGCCGCGACGGCTGGATAAACCCTTGGAAGCTCCTTCTCTGGCACCGCACTGGCCGACGGCAGCACCGCTCTGGGAGGTCACGCTCTTTTCCCGACAGAGAAAAAAGCCAAGCTCCCTAGTCATCCCTCTGCTATCGGTGTTCCTACCGAAGCCTCGGGGAATAGCCTCTCCTGCGTTCAGGGCTGCGTTTGGCTCCCCCTGGTCAAGGGGAAAGTACCTAAGCCTTCGCTGAAAGGCAGAGTTTCTCGGTGGCTTCTTCCCAGACGCTGCGGGAGGCCGATAGCTGCGTGCCCCTGCAGCTGGGCGTGCTGCAGTTCAACAACTGCACTTCCTGAGCAGTGTTGCTAAGCTGGGGTAGATCAAGAAAAGCAAAATTGTATAGGGAGGAGCGATATAATTTATTCCACCAGTCGGTATATTTATCAATATTTGATACTCATACAAACACTCTGGACAAGCAGATGTAACATAGGGACAAACCAATCCTTTACCATGGACTTTTCTTGCCAATGAACCTGTGTCTCCCCAAGATGCTCCCATAACACTCAGCAAGTAGATCCAGCACCTAGCTTTGTCATCTGCCCCAAGGATGGTGGTTCACCACTGCCACAGCTCCAGCTGGAAAGCTGTGACAGACAAGTGGGCCAGTCTCACTGAAGGGTGGGACACATGAGCTAAGTCTCGGGTCTGTCACTACAAGAGAAATGCTCTATCCTTTTCCCTGTTTCATATTAATGGTGTCACCGCTCCTGTTACCATCATCACGTTTTTAAGTCTCCAGAAGGTTGAGGTGGAGACCTAAACCCAGGACAACGTTTCATGCTCTGAGCACATCCCAAACACCCACCAAAGACTGCGTGTGGCACTCAGAGCTCCTCCTTCCTCTGGGCTCCGGCTGTGGCAGCGCCTGCAGGGCCTGTTTCTGAGCTACCCAGTTCTCCCTCCACCTCCTGGGAGATGCTGAGCTTTCCTCCTGGAGGTGCAGGTGTGTCCTGAACGCTGGAGAGACAGTGAAACAGTTGCATCATAGGTTCACAGTAACTGCATGGTGCAGAGCCTGAAGCAGCGAGGTATACGAGGTAAATTTTGCACTGCTGTAGATTTTCATGTGCTACTTTCTTAGTTAGTTTGAGCATTGAAGTAATTGCTTGATGCTAAGTAGCAGCATCAAGAAATAAAATATCAGTAATCTGTTTAGCAGCTGCAAAATGGGATCTTTCATCTTGTTAACTGGAAGCTACCTTGAAAAATCTTAAAGAAAAAAAAAGGCATTAAATATTTTTCTGGGACTTTGGAAAGTGTTTATGTATAGGTTTTCTATTTATAGATACATTAGTGACTGTATACTTGCCCCTAAATGAGAAGCGGAGAGAGTGAATTATCTGTCTTCTCAAGAGGGACAGGCCTTTCCCCAGACTGGGTTTGTAATTCACAAGTTTGCATCATTTTTCAAATTCAACTACCAAAACCTCAGAGAACACATTTCTCAGCTGAGATTTACTGTCTCCATTTGTGTGGCAGCAGGGGAATCACAGCGTGTTCTGAGATGAATAGGTCCAAGGTACCTTTGGGCGTATTGACACTGGACATCAAAATCTCACATGGAATTTCAGCACCATCGTAACTGTCGGCATTAATGACACCACTTGCTTCTCCAGCAGTGCTCACTCAGTGGAGCAGGAGTGAACATTTATAGTCCTTTCATTGACCTATATACATTTTAATGTTTTAAACTGGACTGTGTGAAAAGGGATGCACTAAGTTTGGAAGTGTCTGTATATCTTAAAGAAAGAAATAATTCAAAAAAACACCCCAGCCCAAACCATGCAGTAGTCCAACTGCTCACCCTACACCCACTCCAAACACCCCCCAGAAATGCTACCATGAAATTACGGTTGAACATGTGAGCCCTTTGAAGATTTGAGGCATCCCTGTCCCTGCCTGGTCCTATGAAACATGACACAGTATTTAAAACTCTTCCAAATTTCTCAAGTTAAAAGCTGTGCTGATAAAATGCCACACCAATCCCCTCCCACATGGAAACCAAGAACATGTGGATCCAAAATGCAGCTTATCCCACTATCTCCAAGGAGTAACTTATATGTAACAGGCCCATTTCAAGGCAGCTGTTCGGAGACCCAAAAAACAGGCATTGAGGATTCAGTATGCACCATCTCACTGATTTTCATACTAAGTACACTCTACTTGCCCATAAAACCAGCAGTTCTGAAAACCTCTCTTTCTTGGATCTTCCCATCTTATTCCTGCCAGGGGCGGGAGATTTGGAAAGCCAAATGCTGCATTTGGGTGCAGCTACACCTTTCACACTCAGATTAGGCCCTTGCTGAAGCACCTGGTGTATTTGCTACAGAGAGCATTCAGTTCCAGCAAGGCAAAAGGGAGGAGGGGCAGCAAGGTGGTTTCACGCTACTGGCAGTCACTGGAAATAATGCCATTTGCAAACTGCCCATATATATAAACATTAAACTGGCACTTTGTTTCATGGGAGAGTTAAACTAAAATTTTTAAGCTCTCCTCTGGAAACACTATTTGTGTTTTCTGGAAGATTAATACATCTCTGGTTATATGGAGCAGTTAAAAGCAGTGACAATCTAGGGCAAAGTTAGCCATGGAAAAACAGCGCCTGTAAAGCGGGAAGCTATCCTAAGTACTTAATCTACTGTCTCACAGTGTGACCTATATTTTTTCCACTGAACCTTCTGAAGAGGCGAA
Source organism: Cephalopterus ornatus (assembly GCA_013396775.1). Classification (NCBI taxonomy): domain Eukaryota; kingdom Metazoa; phylum Chordata; class Aves; order Passeriformes; family Cotingidae; genus Cephalopterus; species Cephalopterus ornatus. Next base: position 59,351 of record VZRE01015663.1, on the reverse strand, counting down.
GGGTTTTGTTTCATGACTAAGTTCATACACAATCTTGCATTAGCATCCTAGTTATGTTCCAGCTATGTATTTTCAAGGATAACTGAATTATAACTGAATTTATGGGTAAATTGAGCAGACACACAACCCCCTCACAAGGCTGATTCTTGGTGAATTTCTGAAAAGCTCCTGGACATCTCTTTCTAAGAAGTCCTAAACCACTGACAGTTTCTGGACAGCACAGGATCACCAAATCGATACCATGCTAATCCTGAATTCACACAATGTTGAAGATGGAGCCTGTACAACCTTTAAACTATTTTGCTACCCATGGTAATTATTGCACTTTCATAAAGGGCAAACAACAAGTATTTTAGTATGAGAACTGTTCAAGTAAGTTTTAATAGAGTGCACCAGTGAATCAAGATGACTTGCATCAGATTTTGTTTCAATGAACATCAGATAAAAAAAAAAAAAAAGAAAAAAAAAGAAAAGGGGCTACAGTTCTTTCTTTCCAAACACCACCCTTTTTCTAAGGCAACAATACACGTCCATTTCCGAACATAACTGTTACATAGGAAAGCTACATCACAGTACAGTATGTAAAGTCCATCTCGGTCAAGAAGCCATTAGAGAATGGCACATTTACTACACTTACAGCCTTCTAACTTAGGGTTACAGAGTTTACCACAGCTTTTTTTTTAATTTTTATTTTTTAAAGTGACAATTTCTTAATGAACTTTCTATTCTTCACAAGAGTGTGCAGATGGGGCCCATATGCTGATATTACAGTAATTACGACATTAAATAACATTGCACAACCAACCTCTATGGTTAATTCAGTACAAAAGAACAAGTATTAAAATGTACCAGTACTAGTGGTTTTACACAGTTTATAATCATTAATTATGAAGGAAAAAAATGTGGGGCTGTTTTTTTTTTTCTTTTCTGTAGGCAAGTGCCTAATTACAAAGCTGCACATTACAGGCATAATGATGTGGAATAAATACAAGAAACCTGGTAAAATATTAAACACAAACAGATTACATGGGAACAAACTGTACAACCACAAAAGCATAAATCAACAATTTATCATTATAAACAATGTATGTTTAGCTGTAAAATATTATGTGGAATTGCATGTACTCTTTGGGGGGCACATGTTCCAAAAGCCAAGCTAATTCCTGAGGTGGTATTATTAACTTATACAATTGGTCAACACTTCAGATTATCTTGTGCTATTAAACAGTCCCAATGTTAATATATTTCCATAAAATGGAATTTGTAGTATTCTGAAGGCAGCAAACAAGTGATATTTTACACCATGATATTCAAATGAAATAATTTCGGTTCTTCATTTTGGTGCTACATTTGTTAATAGGCCATGGGAGTAAGGACTGGAATTTGCCGACAGAACACCACTTATGCCTGGTTTCTGTTCCCCCACAGCTCTGAGCTGGCCCAAGGCAGAACAAAGTTTCTAAACTGTAAGTGCCAACACTGTAAACAAGTTTGTCTCTATTTTCAACTAAACACTGTCCAATAACGAGGATAAGAGCCAAAGATAAGCAGGAACAGTCTTGTGTAGAACAAAAGCCAATTCCCTGACTTTTGGTTCAATTAATGAACAATCTTTAAATAATTAAAAATGGTCATGCTACAGTTGTGAAATTGTGCATTTGACTCAGGACACAAGTTTTTTAAAAAACGCATGGTAGAGGTAAGACTTATAAAAACACCAAAAATGTAAATGATAGGGAAGAACTTTTCCAACTCAAAGCATCAAACATACATTTCTGTGCAGAAATCTAGACAACTATACAAGATCTGAATTTAAGCAGTCATCTTTTTATTATACAACTCTATGAACATAAAATGAACAGAATGCTCTATATACTTACCTGTACATGTGAACATAACTTCTTTAGCTACAGTTATTTAATATAGGTCATACTGGATTTAACTTTACAATTCTGAATAACTATGTATAACCTTATTGCAATAAGGGCAATTTCTACATGGGGAGTTTCACAGGCCAATCACATTAGGCGTAACCAGTACATTCAAAGTGTAGATCATGTATGAATCTTCCCTGATCCCAAAGAATTTAGGTTCTCTTTACAGCTTAAGCTCGTTCGCTATCTTGGATGCAATGTTCTTAAATGCGATAGAAGTCCCAGATATTCTCTTGAAACGAACTCCATTGAGCGACAATCGTGGCAGTTTGCAGACTTCCATCTCCCACTGAACAAGGCTGTCTTGTCGTGCATCACCATGAACACAGAAGAGCAAAAACCTCTCTTTTTGTTCGTAATCACAGTTATTCGCATCTAACACTTTCCGAATCTCTCTCATCATATCATTCGGGTCCATAGAACTAGTGGTCTTCATACTCCATGTGAACCGCAAGGAGCGTGGCTTCGAATCTTTACTATCCTCCTTCTCTCTGTCTTTTGGCTCCCCAGAAACACTCCTGGAACAAGTCACATATGGAGAAGTCAAAACCAAAAGCAGTATAACCAAGAGATAGAAGAGAAATACAGTTGTTGAACAGGGGTTTCTAAACTGCGACTGACCCGCCACTAGTCACACACATGCTAATTCTAAGAGTTTGATGGGTACTGCTGGAACAGTCATGCCCCATCTCCTGCACACGTGTGGCTCAGCACAGCACTGTGCCACAGTGGTGGCACACAGGCAAAGCAAGTCTGGAAACCCCTGCTCTACAACATTCTGATGACATGTGCAATGGTAACTGCAGCGGACACACGTTACTCCATACTGCTCCAAAGAAAGTGGAATCTATGTAAAAGCATGACTGAAGTTCTGCTGATTTCATGATCTGGAGCATGCCATACACCAACAAAACTGAAGTTGAGGGACACAGTCCTGAAGCGTAAATCATACTGTAAAAGCAGCAGAGGAAGAAAACCCACCCTGTGATTCACAAGTCTTCAGTTAATTCCCTCCCTCTCTTTTCCACCTTTCCCCCCTTTTGCATTTATTACATATTTTTGACCTCTCTCTGTGTCAAAAGACCTTATAATAACATGTTTTATTTTAACTGATGAAGCAAAATTTTGTGCTGTAATTTGGTTATAAACAGCTTAAGGTCACCATTTGAGCACAGGGCCAGCAGCTTTTTCACAGAACAAACAGCAACGTGTAGACACAATGTATTTTATTTGATACAATGACTCGGGCAAAATTGCAATGGAGTAATTTCCAATTAATGTTCTTAGTCTGATGCTTCCTTACAAAGTAGATTACTTATTCCACTGTAGAAAGCATTTTGAAAAACAGCACTCATTGTTTTAAAGTCACTTCACAGTCAGCTACATCTGTTCTTGTCCCAGGTACTCATGATGCTGAGGCCTCCCCATCCGTCACTGGGGAAAGGTGCTATTCTCATTTTGACAAGTCTATAAACCATCATTTTTCAGAGAGGAGTCAAAACAAGCATTTGTAATTTAACTTTCAGTGTGATCCCCAAAGAACCACATCAATATTAAGGGATAGAGCATGGCAGAGATAATATCTCAAATGACTTTTTTAGCCCAAAACAGACACTGTAGGATGACAAAAAGCAGAGAAAGCTAGAGAATGAAAGCAAGAGCTGAAAGCAACTTCACACTTCATTTCATTCGAACACTTGATTAATCTCTTTTCCCTTTCCACATCCAAGAATGACAGCTAATAGACTTTGAATTGAAAAGGGCTAACTTAGATAAATGCATTGTGTATTATACAGTATATCCTGCTAAAAATGTGCTAGTTGTTTTTTTTTTTAAATAGAGGCTTTCTTTTTTGAAAACTAAGTTGGTACTTTGTGTAAGTGACCAGTTTAGAATGCAAACTACAATGCCTGTTCATCAGAGAGCAGAAAAATAAAGAGTTATGCACTGTGCTTAAGCACACCAAAAATGCAGAACCAAATGCTGAAACATGGCAAAGGAGCAGATATACTGGAAAATGAGCACATGAAGGAATGTTTTATTACTAACAAAGCACCTATAGATTTGTGTACAGTGGTTGCCATACAAAGTCAATATTTGGCAGTCACCACCCCTTTCGTCTGAATGTCACTTGCTTTATTTCTCATTGCAAGGGACATTCATTCCTCAGGGACTATAAGGTGTTTACTTCTGGCAAACAGCAGCTTTAGTAATGAGCACAGTATGTAACTATAGTAAAAATTTAATAGATACATATATACACACAGACACATAGAAAATATATTACATTTTCCACTGAAACCAAAAGTAAACACCATTAACTTTTATAATCCAAAACATGATTCGAAGTGCCTAAATGATTGGTTAACTCCTACAAGGGGCTTTATTATTCGAAGAAATACTCGTACATAAAATTTTATATTAAATACTTCGCAAGAAAGCAGATATAAAGGGATATAAAGAGGGATATAAAGGACCTCAACAAAACCCCCTCCCCCCAGATAAAAAACATTTTTGAAATACAGATTACTTAAGCACTATTCTGCTTTACATCCTGATTAAAAGTCTTTAAGAAATCACTTAAACCTTGATGCGAAAGACCTAGGAGCGAAGTATTAATAGTGACTCCTCACCTTGAGGTGTCAGTTCTGCCACTGGCTTCGCCTTCACTTGGATCCCTCAAAACAAAGTTAAGGTTGAGATTCAATGATAAAGGTGAAAAATAAAAGTTAAGAAAACCTACACCTAGAACAATGTCAAATAGCTACTGAAGAAAAAAAAAAACCAGTATAATAATGTCAAGCCTCATACTGTTTAATAGTATTTTTTTCACAGTTGTAATTTTAGTTTCCCTTTATGATACCTTAACTTCTTTCAACTCTGACATGTAATTGTTTAGTTTTGGTGGTTTGGTTGTTTTGGTTTTTCGTTTGTTTGTTTTTTGTTTCATTTTTTTTTCAAACTGATGGCAAAATTAACACCTTGTTCTCAACCTACTGCAGTCAGAGCAATGGCCACATGTAATTCCAGCAAGCACAGAGGAGCAGTCAGTCAAGGTGGTCCAGGGGGGCTCCACTCTGTACCCTTGTGGGTCAGGCCTTTATACCTCAGTCCTGAAAGCACTTTGGGACATGTCTACGCTTAAGCACACTCAAATAATTAACAGTAAGATGTGCCTAAGAGTTTGTGAGACCAAATCTTTGGAGCCCAGTTCACAAAGGTTACTTCAACATCTGCTTAAGCAAATCAGCTGTTACATTGACTTCAGTCAGATTGCTGGCAAGCTTGAGGTTAAACATATCTCTATCTTGTTGAATTAGAGCTGTGCTTTACAAGGAACTGTTTTATGTTATGTTTTTTTAGTATGAAGCAACTTGAAACATATCCACACATTGTACAAGCCACCTAGGTATGTTCCCAGTGCTGCTGTACAAACATTTTAGCGCCCAATTTCAATTATCTAATTAATTTAATACCTTCAAAACACCAATACTTTATTAACTAACATCAGGGAAGTATTGCTTGACATAAACCATTGATTCAAAGTACTTCAATACCCTATTCACTAAGCATTCTCATTATTCATGATTTTATATACTTACCAGAAAAGGCATTTACCTTTGCCAAAAGTTAGCAAAAAAAGTCTTTCATGATACCTTCTAGTCAAAGTATGCTTTAAACCATTATTTTCTGAACAGTACACAAGTTAAAAGGCATGCAGTTATGTGATCCAACTCAAAGAACAGCAAAAAATAAAACCCTGAACCTCCACCCATGTAATCCCAGCCACTAAGTCTCAAACAACACACATTTTAACAAAATAAAAACCACAACAAAACAACATCAAAACAGCCCACCATCACCAGCAACAAAACAAACACATCCCCTACAAGGCCTTCACTATAGGAAAACATACTTTTAACACTATAAAACATAATAGGAAATTGTATGAAAGTCTTCTATACTAAAGATACATCAATTTAAGACATGTTAATTCTAAACACATTTCACAATACTCTTTTTATATTGTGGTTTAACATAATGAAAATATTAATTCTTTGATCTCTTAAAAAAAAAGCAAGATACCATTCCTTGCAAATAACGATGAGTCATAACACAAAAAACCAGCCTGTACTCTTTAAATTGGTTAGTTATGCAACAGAAGATACCTTCTTCCCATTTAGAGACCTACACTGACACCACAGTTGACTAATTTGCTGTAACTTTTTTTTCCCCCCTCTTTAAAACCAGAGGACAATTCTCTCCTTGCACCTATGTAAGTGCTGGAGATACCAATAATGGAGGATCATAGTCCTGTATCTTCAGGTTTCTGAAAAAAGAAAATCATTTTTTTTTAGGTCATCGTAGGAGCTATTACTTAGACACACACTGATGCACTACCAGCTCATCAGGTGAAATAAATTTTATAAGTAACATCACTGCATTTCTAGCTTTCTCTCTTTTCTCTTGTAGTACCACGTTACGCAATTCATGATATTTTCCTTACAAATTTGCAACTATGAGCTTAACGTAGCCTTGAATTTATCTTTTTTTCCCCTGACACACAAATGATAGAATTCAGTACATAACAGCATGATTCTGTACGGGAAAGAAATTTCCAGTATATAATTTTGTTGTAAAACTGACAACAATGCAGTACGGACACATCCATGAACAGGCTTAAGAAAGAGGCAAACTGAAAATTGAGTCCCCTTTTGGGAAAGTTTTTGTGACTGCTAAGTCAGCAGTTACTTGATATTAAACAGCGTATTTGAAAATCTTTCCCAGCACCTCTCCTCACACTATTATTACTGTTAGCATCACTGCAGGAATGAATGCAGATCCAGGACGTGTGGGTTTTCTTTTTTCAGAATCCTGCAAGAAGCTGGTGACATAATAGAAGAGGGTGTATGATACTGAAGTATTATTACTTCCAGACATCCAGACTTCTGCCTGCTTCTAAGCTTCTCATTTATTCGCAGACTTCAGAATTCCCCCAAATAATTCGGTAATACCTATTCCTTCTAAGCACAGCGATAAAATCATTGTAAATACAGCCCTTGCTACAAACTGCACCCAGTTAAAAAAGTAAACTAGTAAAAATTAAATAATGACTCATTTTGAAGTCTCTGTTTTCAGTATTTAAATTAATTTGATTTTAACTTAACTGTATCATCTTTCTATTTTAGTTGTAAAGCAGGAGCAAAAACTCCTTTTGAGCAGCGTTCTCTTGCTCCTTTAAGATAAAGAAGCGGGATAGCTGGTCAAACATAATACATACACGCTACAATATACACAGAGAAGTAAAACAAGGCAGATTCTGGAAGGACCACACAAAACAAGCAGCATTCTAACTAAATTTGTATTTACTTCAGACTTAAACCGTAAATTCTCAAAGACTGCAATTACAGCCCTTGGTCACAGGCTGGGCCTTAAAAAATTTTTTTCTCTTAGAAATCGAGGTACTAACCTGCGGACAAACTTGGAAGTTATCTTGCTTATTATACCAGTTGAAGTCCCTCTTCTAGCATGTGCAAAAGCACCGGTTTCATGGGATGGTGAGGCGGGCGGTCCATTGTAAGTGGCATTACGCCGCTCCCTCAGCTGCTCCCCATGGAAAGTGCTTCGACTTGAACTCCCCCGAGGAAAGCGGGTTCGGTCTGGAGTGGTAGTGCTAATACTATGAGCAGACGGGGAAGCAGCAGGCACTCTTTGAGTTGCACTGCTGGGAAAACAGAAGCATGAATAAAGAGAAAGACTATGCTAAAAACCCTGCTACGTGACAACCGTTCTTCGAAGACAGGAAAGAAACCCCGCTCCTTTGATTCTTTTTATTTTAAAAACTGAATCTGCTACTGATTTGCTTTTATGATTCATACTTAGAAATGATCAATATGTATTTTCATTGTAAAATCAAATTATATTTTCATCGTAAAATAAAATTACCTCAAGTATTAGGAACAGTCAAAAAAAGTATACACAGATAATAGGACAAAGGAAAAAGGTTGAAAAGTCTGTAGCAAAATCCGTAAGTATTCCCAGCCCTCTTCTGAAAAAATGTGTTCATCAAAACCTTTAACACAAGCACTCCCAAAAAACTTCATGGATATTTCTTTAGCAATTGTCTGACAGAAATAAATGTGTAAAGCTATTCAGGCAGTTAACGGTAAGAACAACTATACTATGGTGCTTATAGGCACAAATGAATTTATCAATCTACAAATCAGAGAGGTTAACATTTCAGTAGTTCATCTGAATTTGTGGTGGCCTGCGTTGTACAATTCTGTCTCAAGCAGTCAAATCTTTAACTTGAGTTTTCCAAAAGTTTCCAGAGGGAGGCAGTCAAGGAACTTCTTTAACTGTATGCAAACATGTTTGTCATGAACAAAACCAGGCTTAAATCATCTGTAATGCCCACAGTACTCGAGTAAGCTACTGCTTCAAAACAGAATGCAATGTGACAGTTTGAGTAGATTCCAAACATACTGATCCCTATCGTGAAGCGATCAACAGCATTTTTGAAGTGCACAGCACTAAAGAAATAATCATCCATTTCTCACCTTGGTCGGTAAGCTTCAGTACCATCTTTGATGGTTGGCAGTGTAACTTTTATAGGATGACCAGAGGCTGACATAGACTTTTGATGTCGAGGGCGTGTGGACACAGAGGCTACTGCAGAGCCTCCAGAAGATGTGCTACTCGCAGACATTTCCGTCAGGCTTTTGCCATGGCAGCAAGGCAGGAGAGATGGACAAAGGGAAAGGGAAAAGAAAGGTTAGTGAAAAACCCTTTAAATGATTTCTTCTTTTAAAACACAGCAAGTGCTGTTCAAGTAACCAGAAGGACTGAGTGACCAGGCTGCCTTAGTCAGCTAAAATAAAGAATACAGAACTCTGGAAAATTATGTTCATCCATGAATCAATTCACCACACATGTTAAATTAGGCCTTTTCATTCCTCCCAAGGTTAAAGCTCACACACAAAAAGTAATGAAGAAAAATTACAGGGAATACATAGATACAGGAAAAAAATACTGAAATAGAAATTTGCAAAAGGCTTAAAGATATTGACTAAATAGACTCTCCTTCTGTGGGTGTCTATTTGCAGTTAAAACAAACATGTAAAACTTGAAATATTTGGAACTGCTGTTGCACTATCACTTGGAAGTGACTGTATTTTTAAAGGACCAACTTGTACTTCTCCTCTGGACTATCCCGGCCACTGCTATGACTTAGTCAACCCTTTCAAAGTACAGGTTCTTCTACCGGTACTTTTATTTCTCCTTCCTAAAGTGGCAAGAAAGATGAAAGTAGTGGCAAAACTACTGTGCTATTAATTTTTAAAAGAAAAGTCAAGTGACTTAAGGCAAGCTACTGCTTTGCCTCTACAAGCCTAAAGTGAAATTGCATTAATAATGCACTAGCAACTATAGTCCCAAAGCTAAATAATACCAGTAGCAAAGAGGTAAAGATTTCAGATGAATAGTTCAATGACATAAGACATTCATCTTGCACCAAATCCAAATACAACTGCAACACAATGTCTTGTAGGAAAGGCAAATAATAAAACTCAAAAGAAAATTCTTCATTTCTCAGAATATGCCCAAAGAACTGAGCATGATATTCAATCCCTGTTCCTTTCATTAGTGCAATAAGAATCTTTACATAGAAATATATATTTTCTATATACAGAAAAAAATTAAAAACTGTAAAATGAAAAACTTTGAAATAAAATCCCTACTTTTTAAAGTGTTTTTGGCACTAAATCTCTTGAAAGAAAAAACTACTTATCTTTGTGAAATCATAAAAAAATAGCATATATTTTAACTGTATCTAAAAAAACCATGTTATTTTCTCTTTTCAAAAAAGGATTCTTACTACCTTAATTAAAAGTTTCAAATATTTTGAATATTACACAAAAATTTGGGAAGACAATTTTGAAGGCATCCATCCAATAATCTGTAACTAATACTGAAAATTAGTTTTCTGCTTTTTAATATACCTCCTTAAAGCACTTTAAAAATTTTTTTAAATAGCTGTACTTTACAGGTTCCATAGCTCATAATTTTATTACAGATGAATAACCTTACACTTCTCTTATGCCCAATATTACATGCATATTAAAGCTCTATGACAGAAAACAAAACCAAACTAATTTACTAGATTATGTCATCTCATGCTATGGATTTTTTTGTCCATTTTACATTAACTGTTTTATTTGAATAGCTTAAAAACATCAGAATAAGAGCTGTTACTTGAATCTAAAAAAAAAAAAAAATAAAATCCAGTATTTTGTGTCTCAGTCAGGCACAGGGGTTAACTAACACCAAGGACGAACAAAGGGCATCTTTAAAAAAACCAGTAACTGTGGCATTGTTAAACACAATACTATTTAACAAAACATACTCAACTGAGCATTATCATCTCATATAAATACATAATTTGGTTACCATCACTATGAAAATATCATTTGGACCAAAAAGTTGTATTGAAAATGATTGACAAGTTTTAACAATGTCAGCTTTTTAAGCTGTTAAAGGGGGAAATGAAGAAGGATCAAGCTACACACCGTCAGAGCGATCCATCTGAAGTTCTCCACAGCACATCTGCCCCTTTAGCAGTTAGTTGTTAGCACAGTTATTTTATTCTGTGTTGGAAGACAGCCCTTGGTAATAAAGAGGCAAAGGCCGATTGACACATTTAGTTAAAAAGCTCACCACAAACACAGAAACAGCAGCGGAAGACAAGATAAAAACATACACTAGAACTTCATGCTTTATAATGGTATTCATTAGTTGCTTAACCTGCTTCTTCTGTGCCTCAGTTCTTGTATCCAAATTAATAAGCAAGAAAAGTTGAACAATACCTGTTGTCCTTCCCATTCTGTATTGCAGAATAGCGATCTGAAGAACGTTCACAAACGTAAGTGTTCCTCCTTGTCATTCCACTACCAGAAAACACATTATTCTAGAAGAAAAATAAGACTAAAATTAAATTAAATGCTTTTTTCTACTGGAATTATGTTGTACAAAAATGTAAACATCAGAAGCAAATCAAAACAGCATTTCAACTATTTATGTATATTCTTGAAGTCTTAAAAACGTACTGGATTAATCTGTTGACACAAATCGTTTATATCATCAGCTATTTTATCCAACAGCTCATTCACCATTGCAAGTATGCTAAGAGAAAACACAGAGAAATTTAATTTTGCTGACACTTACTTAACTCAGTATTACGATGCCATTCCCACATCTTGTGTTGCAGAATTATTTGGCCCTGGGATCAGCTAAACTGGAATCCCAGAGAACACACCTGTGGCTGCCTGAAAGACTTCCCTGCACAGATTAATTTGCCAACAAGGGCTCCAGCCTTACAGTTTGTTGCCCCTGTCAAAAGAGCTCTCAAGAGGAAAATGAAAATACTATCAACCTGTGTCAGTCAACCCAGAAATTATGATGCAGATAACATAGCAAACAGGCCTTGTATCAGCAAATACCGACAGGAATTTCTTTCTGTCACTAATTTCAGTTTGCATACACTTCACAAAATACCTACAAACGTTCTCCTCCACCCCTATTATACACAGGTTATCAGCTGAAGGCTTAATTTTAGTACATGATGTACAATTCTCAGTTTTTAATGCAGTAGATACTGAATTTACGATGGGAGAGGTTGCAATGTGCTAACATTACATACTGACACATGCTTGCAAAAGATTTCAAATACACTAGATTTGGGTACTGTAGGACATGAACTCTGCAAGATTTACTGTGCTTAGGTCTCCCTCACCTACAGTTTTTCAGCACTAATATAACCCCACAGAGACTACTGAATAAACTGTTTCAAGGCCAATTTGTAAGGAAGATTAACAACTACAGCAACTGTTTCTGAAGTTAAATTCTCATAAGTTAGACTAATATGACTGAAGGTGATAAATGTTTTTGAGAAATTCTGCCTTCCATAACATCATGTTACGTCCAAAGTTACACAAAAGTATTTTAAAATTACCCACATCAAGTTAGCTTTGTTCAGTTTAAATATTTGACTTTAAAAAAAAAAGCCAATTTCACTTTCTGTGTAAGCCGCTCAACCTTGAACTACTGTTGCAATATCAGACACTAATATTCCTTAATCACGCCCATCACAAAGCCTTTCAAAGTCCCAAAATAGTAACAGAGCTAAAAATGTACAAACACTGAAGTTGCCATTAGCAAGTAAATCAATTTTTCATTCTTCATAGCAAAAGATACTCCATTTAATTAGTTCTCACAAAGCAGAGAAATGCTTTTGACATATCAGCTTGTACCATACACGACTGTAATCAGCTTTGGGGCAATATAGTTTTGGGAAAGCTCAGATATGAAATCTAATCTTAGAAGACTCAAAGTTCCTGCATGCAATACACACAGCCATAATTTCAGAGACTCTCAGGGAGAGGCTGGGGGACAATGATCATATTTAAAATCTAAAAAAAAAAAAAAAAAAAAATATTTAAAGTATCTGCAGATGTATTGCAGACACAGCCTACAGAATATTAAGAGTTCAATGAACTTCAGCATTTATTTTGTTTAAAACAACTCCAGCAGAAATGCATATAATCTTTTCCGAATATCCAAGATGACAGTGAGCACCTAGAATCCCAAAGGACAATGAGAATTCCTGCTGCCAGCATACTGCACTAAAAGGTGGTCGGAATTTTTTTACTTAATACAGCATGTTTCTTGAATAGTACGAAGGATACTTGAAGATTAAATCATGATTCATGCATATTTTTTCTCCCCATATGAAGTCTTGTTCCTAAGTAGCTTTTTAAACGCTAAAATTTTCATTGTGTCTCCTCAACACTGATCCTACATGAATTTCCACAAGGCAAAGTAGACGCTTTCACAGTAGAAGAAACAGACTCTCCGATTTGGAACAAACATGTCTGAGGCAGTAAAATGATAGCAGTTTACAGAACTATGAATGATATCATAACAGAAGTATTAAGAAATTATTAATTTGCTAGTTCAATTTCTGAATACAAGAACCAGGCTGTAAATCAGAACATCAACGGGCACATGCACCAGGGAACAAATGAGTTGCTTCCCCTCACCTCACCCCATTCCTGAAGCCCAAAATGAAGCAGTTTCAGAAAACAAACCAGCCAAATTTATGGAGAATGTTCATGAGGGATATTATTACGTAGGATTAACAGATGAAATCTCTGATTCAGGAAGTCCCTTGACTTTCTTGTAGATACACAATCATTAGAAACCAGAAAGAGAGCACTCCATATTGGCTCTGTTCTTATGTTCTTTCCCTAAATATCCACTACTTGTCTTGACAGAACTTCACTTTGCCCAAGTGCAGACATTCTCATGCTTACTGTTACGTTAGCGTTGCAAAAAGTAAAGTTGGTGGGGGAAGGGAAAGGTTTATTTTAAAAGATCCACTGTAGCCTATTTCTGTCTGCCAGTAGAAGTTACCAGAAATAGACTTAGTGGCTTAGTCAGTAACCATTATGTCCATAGTAACCCTGTGCTGCAGATTTTGTTTAAATAGCGAAAAATAAATGTAACAAGCCAAAAGCACACACACTCACACTGGTAACTGCACTTGATTTCTTTCTGTCTGGACCCACAAGTGGACTTGCAGCCATCTCTCCTTTGGATCCCACTGTAGTGCTGCCAAGTTTGCGTGAGACATCCTTGTCCCACTCTTCTTTCTGTTCACTTTCCACACTATTTGCCTGAGACCTTTTAGTGTATGACACAGCAGGAGGAATTGAGGGACCAACTGCCAAATAAAAACAGTATTAATAAATACCTAAAAATAGTAACTGCATTTTTCTTGGCCAAAATAGTCTAAATATAGTTCCTTGAGTCCAAAAAAAGCATTTGAACAGCTATGACGGCAAACTCAGCACATATACCAACCTACTAAAGTGAGCTTTGACAGCCTGTTTTCTTTTTACCCACTCTCTCTTCACCACCAATTTGCAGTTCAGAATTAGTTCCCATTTCATATCAGTATGTAAAACCAAGAAGACTATTTTAATTCTCATTTTAAACCCATGCAATTTGTACAATATTATGACAAAAGGAATTAGAGGATGTTTTCCTACGTATTTCTTTAGTATTTTTTGCCACATACCTTTTCCTTTAAATACTAATAAAGACTGTTTTCCCCTGAAAACCATAGGACTGCTTTATTTAAAAGCATGTTTTACAATTTTCCCCCCCTTCATCATTCCTTAAAATGCTTTAGGAAAACACCTCTGTCAGTTGACTTCTCCATTCCTTTAAAATAAAATCAAATCACATCAGCCAACAATTTTTATAATATTGGTTCCTTTTGGAAAAAAAAAAAAACAAAAAAACAACGGGGGGGAACAATAATGCGAATTAGACAGAGAAGAGGGCCTAACATTTCAGAAATATTTATAGCAATTTGATAGCTCTCTGAGGAAAGAAATCATCTTCCATTTAGTGTTTTAAATATGTACTCCTTTGTGACGTAAGCACTTCCACCCGAAAATGTTTCCTGGATACTTGGTAATATTGTTGTCTCTTGGAACCAAACAATTTGCCCCCGACTCCAAATGTACTGATAAAAATAACGGTTTGCTGCCCTTGGGGTTATCCAGACCAATACTTGCCATTAGCTCCTAAACAGAAGACACCCACAGTGTCTTATTTAGTGAGTCAACCGAGTATCAAGTCCGAAAAATTAAATCTGCGTGTTCTATTGATCCAGATTTACCATAGACGCGTTCACACAGACAGAAAGCATCACGGCAGAGCACGATGAGATACACAACAAATGCACAGAGTGGTGGACCTGCACATCCAGGTTCACAAAACACTGCACATCCAGGCTCAGCTCGTGTATGTTACTTTACTTGTTGGAATGTCATCCCCACCATGATCACTGAACCGCCGCTGTTTCTGGTTGGTCGAGATACTGCGCTGGACCTTCAGGTGAGCGGGGGACTGCACGGAGCTGTTGTTGAGGTCGCTGCTGGGACGAGATCTTTGACCCAAGTTGCTGCTGGACAAGGAATCGCCTACTTCAAACTACAAGAAAAACAGTTTTTCAAAGCATAAACAAAATTCAACAGTACTGGTATTTTTATGGCATAATAAGGCAAAACGTCACAATCAAAGGTTTTGTTTTTTTTTTTTTTTTTTTTTTTTTTTAGTTTAAAATTGTATCCAGAGTAGAAGATTCTTCAAGATGAATTTTATTACTTCATCCATGTTTAATGTGTTTTAAAAACACACAGCTAAAGCTAAGTTAATGAATGCTCAAAATAAAATTAGAAGAATCTTGACAGAAACAAAAAGTGTGCTATTTTAAAACCTAAGCCATGGAATCGCTCCCCCTGTGTTTTTTTTTATTTTATTTTAAAGCCTAAAAGCATTCATAGCGTCAGAGCAATTTCAAAATGCATTGGACTGAGTCAGAAGGGCTAAAAAAGCAAGTACTGATTAAAAGATTCCTTATGGCCTTCAGCATGTCTTTATATAACTTGTAGGTAACTCAGCCACCGGTTTGTTGATATCTAAGAAGCATAAAAGTTGTAAGAAAGAGCAGTGGAAAAGACAAATATCCTCTTCCAAGCAATTTGAGTAAAAATGATTTTAGACAGAGTCTCTCCATGCTCTGCCATCACAAGGGAATTGAAGTTCAGAGATGTGAGAAAATGCACTCAAGGATGCATGTATCAGATCTACACTATCTTGGAACTGAAGGAAGGCCAATGACGCAGCAGGAAAAAAAATGGGAAGTCTTGTTCTCAGTCTGATTTCTTGAAAAATCCATGTGATTCCACAAGATTTACAGATCCGTCTAGTTCCTAAACAGTAGAAAGATTTTCTACCACCAATTTATTAATGACTACAATGCAATTATTTATTAAATAATAAAATAGACTATAAACAATATGAGTGAGAAGGACAAGCATTTCTGAGAAACAAAGGATGTCATATCTGAGTAGACAGAAAAATAATTGCTGCAGTCAAATTTACTATTTCAGATTTTAACTGAAAACACACATGACAGGAAGAAGACTCAGCACTTAGCAGTTATGCCAAATTAACAGCTAGCTTTTTAAAAATGACATTCAATGTATTTACAAGTAAACATGAAGATACTAAATTTAACTTATTTCTTCATATGGGATACCTCACAAGATATCCAACAATACATGAAAAGGGAAAGACATTAATAAGTGATTAGTTACAATTTTAAAAACAATAATCAATAAAAACATCAACAACCAGAATATTCAACCCAGCCATATATAAAGGTTAAAAGAGAAAATTTAAATTAGATAGCACTTACTTCAGGTGGTTTTCTACCTAGAAGCAGGTAAGTAGCCATGACTTCATCATACTTTTGGTTTACTAAAGATTCATGTATTTCTTCTCTTGAAAAGCCCATTGTGACCATGATGTCTAAAAGTAAAATACACCAGATGCATAGGCAGAATAAGTGCTTGGGTTTACTGACAACTTAAAAAGAGTGAAAATAAAAAAACCCTTATAATTTACAGGTAACCAAGATTCAATGCAACCCACTGAGGTTTTTTTGCTGTGCAAAGATAAGAAATGCTTCAACTCCTCTCTCTCATTGTTATTTTCATCTTGAAAACTCTTAACTATATTATACAACTCTTCACTAATTTACACAACACTCAATATTGTTCAACAAACAAATAAAGAACTAGCAAACAGAAATTCTGAATAGATACAGGGCCAACACAGTAGCTTAGTCTAACCATAGCAGGCAAAAATTGTTGCCCTCATAACAAAATCTGTTTCCTTCAGCCTGTTGAATTCTGTAGTCTTATTTGTCTACCGTTCCTGTAGATTCACATCAGTTCAGTGAAGTCACAACAGTAGTTATAAGGAGGGCATTGTAATGGAATTCCTCATTTAAATAAAAAGAATGCATTTGATTTGTATGATGAGACTGTAGGTCAAATTCAGTAAGAGTTTAGTTGGGCTTACAAGACAAAATTGCCTGTGTACATCAGATGTACAACTCTTACCTATTCTCTTGGTGTCATTAAAATCTGGTTCAGGCTCAGTATATGGCTTTAGTTCTTCTTCTTCATGGCCAACATTCATCCACCGATCCTTCATAATTTGCTAAGAAAAGAAATAAGCTTTAGGTCAACATTCCGTTTACCAGACCTCATTAAATCTGTGCTAGCTGGTCTGCTGAAAAACCATTTTAAATTCATAATAATCTGAATGCTGCTCCTTCCCTTACACCTTCTTCCCCTCACATCTTTTCTTTACTTTTATCTATTCTTTATTCTTCTATTCTTTTTTATCTATCTTTTCTTTACAGCTATCTATCTATTACTTTTACCAAAATACCAGAAGAACTATTGAGAGAGAAAAACCTGCAGTTTCAACACAAAAATCTTTCATTTTGTCCCCTTCACTTCCACTGTCTCCTAATCTCGTCTTGCAGAGTGTCTGACACTCACGCCCTAATCTTGGCTAAGATCCCTAGATGCTACTACAATACGAACTCTACCACAATAAATAACTCCTTCAAATAACAGCAAAGGAAGTGTTAAGAAACTAAGGAATATTTCAGGAGCGTTGCTGATGCTTCCTACAGTCATTACTTTCAAGATCATGATGCCAACTGGTCATTTTTTCCTATGGACCTTCTCACTGCACTTGACCTAAATATGTTCACAGTTTGGCTGGAGGGTGAAATGCTTCTTAACTCTCTCTATGCCAGGTAGTTATTTACTCCAAAAATTTCTTCTGCATTCTTTGGAAAACTTCCTTCTGCTGCATTCCGGATCTTTAATATGCCCTTAAGATTGATCATCTGGAATCCATAACCATCACAATTTCTCTGTAAGGGCATATTCATCTTCAAAATACCTAACACCATTTTCCCTCCTAGAGCAACAGGCACGTGTCTCTTTAGGGACAGATGCTAATACTGCTCACTGCACAAACAGAAGAAAGAAACAAGAGCCAGCAAATCAACTTTCCCACAGGCTCCAAATATGCCTTGCAAACACTGAATTAAGTTATTTCTCACAAAGAGACAAAGACTCAATTTTCCATTGATATAACCAAATTCTTTGTATGCAGTGTTGCTGCCAAATTACAGACCCCAGTAGCTGTATCCTTACAAGAATAATACAGAACTTTATACTTGGGCCAGTCAACATTTTGCTGACAATAAGACTTAGAGATTTGTTCTACCATGGAATCGATGTTTTGGCTTTTGAGGGGGATAAAGGGGAAGGGATTGTGAACACATATTGCTATATTGTATTTCTGACACACAGAGCATGAGTCTACTTGACAACAGACTTTGGTTACATATTTGCAGCCTTGCAGTAACACGAGCGACTCCCCAAAGAGTACTGCACAGTATCTGCAGTCCCAATTTTTTAAAGATAACTTCAGATTTATTTCATGGTAAGTAAATCTGAAGTTTAAGCACAGTGAAGTGGATGACAGGAATCACTGCTCAAATCCTACTCCGTGTCTTGATCCTTCTTGAATTAATAGGCAAACTCAACAATGCCCACTCAAAAGTTTTTCATGTCTCTTCAGTAGGTGGATCTGTAGTTCAATGTAATCTGCTCTCGGTTTCCATCTGTTAAATATCTAAGCTAGCTTCTGTCTTTCAAACACACAGTCTCAGAGGCACACTGAGTTATTGTACAACTCTTAAAAAGGCTCTTACAATCAAGCATTTTGAAGCGACACAAACAATCCAATTCCAGGATCAATATTACATTTGTGCAAGTTCAGCTGGGCTTCCAGTCAGCTGACTAAAGAGCAGCAGCCTTGGTCAGGGTATTTAAAAATCTGACCCAAACTATAACTCTTAAACATCAACCCAAACTAAATTTCAATCAACTAGTTATTATTAAGAAGCTTTCCCTCAATTTTCAGAAAGCTATCTAATAAAAAAATCCATTCTGGCTCAAGACTTGTCTGTGTCAAAATTATTTGCTTTATTACATTTTATAAGCATAAATCTGCTCTGTGGGAATTTCAAAGCAATTCTATGCGAAAGAATTGAAGACTGAAGGAGAAGGAAAAAGGAATTTGTTGAAATCCTGACAGTTAAGAGAGGTCCATGTATTTTATGACAATACATTTTTCCTATCTCTTCCTGCGAAGATTTACTGGTTTATAACAACATTCTCTTGCTTCTAAAATGTCCTCTCTCTGCTGCAACCACAAAAAAGTCTAGATGAACCATTTTAATAAAGATTTGTCCTTACCAAAGGACAAGATCTAAGCCTAACCCATACAGTGCTGACCCTGTGTGAATCTCAGCTTTGACGCTAATGTCACTGATAAACATCCTCATGAGATGGTCTGCAAAAAACATGCATGGGAACTGAGAGGGTCTATGGCTGGGACTGAGCAATTAATCAAAAGACAATGCACAAATAAATCTTCTCCACCTAAGATGACATTGTCTTTCCACTTTTAGAAACCTGTAATAAATATATGCTTTCATTCTAAACATATATTTTTAGAAGTGCTCAGAGAGAAGCAACAGTAATTTCTTTCCAAACCACATACCATAATTTCTTAATTCAACAAATGTGATTTCAGGAATATTCCTTTTAAAAAAGGTTGTGATGTCTCTCTCTCTCTCCCTCACATTAGCATACTGATCATTGACTGTTATCATCAGCGTTTTGGTACTGGCTCAAGACCCTCCGTCACACAATGCTCACTTGCTCTCTTCCACAGAATCTGACAACCTTGCTGTTTCAGCAAGGCTGCTATCCAACACCTCTCTCCAGGGACTGGAAGGAATTTTAGAAGAACTGGATAACACTACAATATCTAGAATGAAAGTGAAATTAGATCTGAAGAGAAACTGCTGAAAATCCAGAAGAAAATTAGGCAAAGGAAAAATCTGTTTTCCTAAAACTCAAACATGAGACAGGAAAACAGCAATCTTCCAGCATCTTTGAGTGACTACACTCTTATCATTATGTCCACTAGACAGTAATAATAGAACATAATTCACAAATATCAGTAAAGTAGAAGCCAACATTCACTATTCTCTTCAGCACAGATTTTATTCAAATTAAAACTATTTATAACAAGCCATAAACCAGCATCAGTTTGAAATGAGGTGCATGCAGAGAGAGCTCAGTGAATGCAAGTTTCCTTGCACAGGTAGCATCCATGGCAGGGAGTGTAACTCATGCCAGTACAAATAAAAAGCTGCTTAAATGGGATTATTCTCTGGGACACCAACCATGCTGCACAAGTATATGTAGAAAGATGAAACAAAAGTCACTGGTGATTAACTCATGCAAATACTATTTTAAAAGCATTCTATTTATCTTCTGCTCTACTTTCATCTCTATGGTAAGTAGATGCTATTTTTAAAAAAATCTCTTATTAAAGAAATCACAAAATAGAACAGAGCAGCTTTTAGAGTGAACTCTACACCAAATATTTGTTAAATACCAGCTCTGGAGTTATCCAGTAATTACATGCCAATACAGCAATCTTGAATAAAACAGCCCCTTAAACACAACCTTTTAGACACTTTAGACTTTTAGACACAAGTTATGCACAAATACACTCTGCATCCCATGAAAAGAAAACCCAATTTACTAACTAAAAAAAACCAACTCAGTAGAAATCCTCAAAATAGATTTTAGCTGAGGGACACAGCAGGTATTATCATATATGTTAATTTTTCAGCTATTCAGAAACAAAACTACCAGGAGGGGGAAAAGAAATAATTGAACAGAAATAACTAACAATTATTAACTTATCATTCAAAGAGTTCTTAGTGTTTACACATACTATGGCACTAAAACAAGCAAAAATCCCATTTTTTCATCACAGTTATTCTTATTGTACATATATTTTAAAAAAACTCATGCTGAAAACAGTAAGTTAAAATTATGGCCCTGCCTGCTGTTCTTTTTGTATTTTGTGGTTGTTTTTTTTGTTTGTTTTGGTTTTGGGGTTTTGTTTGTTTGGTTTTTTGTTTGTTTTGGTTTGTTTTTTCTGTAAAACTCCAAGAAGAAATTTACAATCTTGTCCCGCTTTCCACAAATTTTAAGCTATACTCTACTATCTGACGGAAACAATGGGGAGCAGCTTGCACTTTGAAATGCTATTAAGTGATAGTCAGCTGCAATTTAAAAGGTTAGACTTTTATTCATTAACACTTTTCATTTTCAAGCTGTACTGTTTCTGGGACGTTTCCTGATTCATTCTTTTTAACAAAACTTTCGGGCCCTTTGGGAAATGTATTTTAAAGAAAGTTTCTATTGTGAAAAATAAGTCTTCAGAAATTACTGTATGTTATGCTTTTTTAATCTAAAAACCCTATTTTCCAAGATGAAATGACTTACTTCCAAGCTGCCTCGTTTTATTGGATTCAGTACTAGTAGCTTCTTAAGTAGATTTTCACAGTCTGTGGACATATAGAATGGAATGCGGTACTTCCCCCTCAGTACTCGCTCCCTCAGCTCCTTTAAAATAGAGTTTTAAAAGGTGAGCTCCCAATGACACAGGAGATTTAAAGACAGTAAAAGCCAAGCTTTCAGACTGCAACTGTACCTTTAGATTCTGTCCATCAAATGGTAATGATCCGCTTACTAATGTATACAAAATCACCCCAAGGCTCCACACATCCACTTCAGGACCATCATATTTCTTTCCTTGGAAAAGTTCAGGAGCGGCATAAGGCGGGCTTCCACAAAACGTGTCCAGTTTATTACCAACTGTAAATTCATTACTAAAACCAAAGTCTGCAATTTTAATGTTCATATCTGCGTCAAGTAGAAGGTTTTCTGCCTAAGAGAAAAATAAAAGGGAAAAAGGACAATTTTTGTATCAAAATAAGTGTACATATATATATATATAGTACAATGTATCATCCATCCATACAAAAATGTTTCTTTTTCTACAATGATTCACCATCTGCATCTTTCTTGCAGAACAGAAGAAACTAATATCCCCAAGCACATTACAAGGACTGAAAATTGACTATGTTTACTCAAGAAAATAAAACCGTTAAAAGCAGCTAAATAGACTTAAGAGTCAGCCAGTGAATCAACTACGAAGATTTTATTTTCTGGAAGAAATATCTTAGTTCAGCTTTAGACTGAAGTATCTAGACATCTCAGAATAGCAGCTGCAGCTTTTGACAGGTTCAAGCCAATTTCTGATGCCAAGGAGAGTAAATCTAATCCCAGACATCATCTACCATTTTGTGGAGTAAATTTTAGAAGGGATTTAAGACTTCAGAAGAAGACACCTGATTACAAGATGAAACACTTCAAGCTACATGCTGTATCTCAGCATTCTGTACCAAAAAATTCTCTCCCTTCTATTATTAGTGTTTGCTTCGACAATAACACCAAGGTGCTAACACTCAAGTATCTATTTTTTTTCATACACAATGTATGTATTCCATACACCTAAGAATATTAACGCCCATGTAGCAATGCATCACATAAACATAGATGCAAGTATACAAGTTCCTGGAAAGTCAGTAAACAGCATCTTATATTTACTATCACAGGTGGGTCAGAAGATTGAAAGGGTGAAGTTACAGAAATATTGATAAGTTACCGTGGAAAAAAAGTGCATTTCTCAAAATGCAAGGATGCTTTTCTAGGAGTACAGCAGAACCACGCAATGTTTACTCATTTAACTGGGTCTCAGCTCCTGATCTGAATATCAGCAACACAGGAGCAGCAGTGAGCAGTGCAGGAATCCTCTTTCAATGGGAGGACAGACAATAGCCAGTGCAAAGGGTTCATCTAATTGCAAAACATCATTTTTATAGCAAACAGACATCTCTCAGATGCTGTGCCAGAAAACATAAAAATGCCTTAGCTCACGATCAGAGAAGCAGCTAATTGTTAGTTGCTTTGATTAAAAGGGTAAATATGATTTTGTTTGTGTTTGCTTGTTTGAGTTTATTTTTAATAATTTCACTTACACTCAATGAACAGGAGACAATTAACCACCAGTATATCAAGCCAAGAGCTGTGCTACAGAACTTTATCAGGACTAAAATACAGCCCATTTGTAAAAACTCTATCCTGGAAAATATTTTATTTTCCCAATTCATGGTAAAATTCATGGGACCTGTGATCCCAGCTGGTTCCAGCTGATGTGCCTGCAGACAGACTCACAGAGCTATTTTCCAGATTTGACAGCCTTCTACACTACTGCACAAAGACTTCATTTTCCTTGTGGTGAAAACAGTACTGTCAGTGCAGCTGCTCTGTGATTACAATAGTCCTCCTGGTTCAACAGTACTCTGCTATCCGAGTACCCCATGCTTTTGGGTTCCTCGCTTTGAACAAAAGCACCAAGAAACCTTTTTATTAAGCCAAATAGAAAGACTATGCTCTTGTCTGTTACATGTTCGGAGCAAAAAAGTATGAATAGGAAAGGTAAGATAAGTTTTGCACATTATGGGATGAGCAACGCTGGAATTGGTTATAGCCCTTTCTACACAAGCTGTTTATAATCACAAAAGTTAAAAGGAGACAGTTTAAGTTCCCATGGGCCTTGCACTTCCTCCTCTTCTGCCAGAACAGCCTAGACAAACTTGCACATTTTCTAAAACAACTTCCCAGTTTAGTCTGAAGTAACTTAAATTTCTTAGAGTTTAAACTGTTATTAAAGTCAAAAAATCTTATCAAAAATATCCAAAGTGGTGGTAGACCTCTGCCTTGTGGTGCTGCAATGTCAACTGCTCAACATGCTGATACCACGGAGAGTCAACAGAAGCAGATAAGAATGCAGACACAACTTTAAAGTTGTTTCTTCCTTCTCTGCAGCTCCATGAGAAGAGTTTTAAAGGAGACAGATGACATAACACTCGGAAAGAAGAGATGAAGCAAGAACACCTCCTCAAAGCCATACATACATTTAGCCCTTTTTCCTTTGGGAAATGTATTTTTTGTTGGCTAGGTTGGCTGGCTGGCTCTCAATTACACCTAACTGAACTTTGCAAATGAGTCTAGCATAACTCCAGCCAAGAGATGATGGAGAGAGAAAATCAAATAAAGGAGTTATTTTGGAGCCTGTCTGCCTTGCAAATAAGAATATCAGCAGCAGACTACTTGTGGCAGGCAATTCCTGCGTGAATGCTGCAAAGTAGTTTTGGCCAAGCCTGTGAGGAATGTAGTGAGCTGTGTGTGTGCTGTGGAACTAAGAAATGAAAGAGTGGTGGAGGCTGTAACAGGCTCTGGGGGAAAGAGCAAGATGCAGGGTGCTGAGTAACTGCAGGGGTTAATGCAGCAAGACTCAGTAGTAGAGCCGGGCTGAACAAGCCAGTGCTAGGTAAGCACAAGGAGATGGCTGGCTCCCTATTTCCAGCCAAGTGTAGGAGCGAGAGAACCAGGGAAGGTGGCTTGTCCTGGCAAGCCAATAGGTCCCTGGGTGCAGCCTTCTGGAAAGCTCAACAACAGTGGCTGCAGTAAGCTCCAGGGAGTTTAACAAAACATTCACAGGCTCCAAACCACCACGCAAGACGTGGAGGAATTTTTTTAAATCAAGATTTCAGTGAGATCCCAGCCCTTTCCTTCCTTGCATTCTGACTTCAGAGTGCTGGCCAGGCACCTCCACCGTCAGATGACAACAGTCCTGGGGCAGGGAAAACTCAGCAGAAAAGGATTTATTATCCAGCACCATGTGCACATGCAGGAGCTGGCAGATTGACAGATATTAGGGAATAGATTTTCAAGACTGAAGTTCAGAGAACACTGCAACATATTGTAAGAAAATTAAGACAAA
This sequence comes from Cephalopterus ornatus, assembly GCA_013396775.1. Lineage (NCBI taxonomy): Eukaryota > Metazoa > Chordata > Aves > Passeriformes > Cotingidae > Cephalopterus > Cephalopterus ornatus. The sequence goes on along the minus strand of VZRE01015663.1, from coordinate 34,632 downwards.
GGATACTGGTGGAAAAAACCCCTCACCTTAAAAAGTATTCATCCTTGGCTTTTCAAAAGTATTTAGATACATTAGTAGAAGAGAACCTACACCAATGTTTTTTTTTTTAAATGTACAAAGACATCAGTGCAAGAGCACAAGACAGCTTTTAAGTGGAACTTGTGTCCAAGTCTCATGATATCTAAACTTGGCACTAAGACAACTTCAGGCTGAAGGTCTGGGCTGTACCTATTGTTCAGCAATTGCTGAACTCTTAATATGGTCTGGTGGCTTACATAGATAGATTACCAGAAAGCATAAAGAAAAGCAAATGAAACTAATTTCTCTTTACTCTCAATTTATTTTTCTGCCCAAATGAGACACTACAGTATAAACCAGAAGTTCAAATGGATTAAAAATCTAACATATTTCTTAAAAATCACTAAGAAAAAACCCTTTTATATATCCTTGCAATATATTTTAATTGAAAATATTTTAATTAAGTAGTGCTGACTGGTATAAATTGAACTTCTGCAGCTTCACAGTGTAGATATCAGCATGACAGCAGGTATAATTCTCTGGAGTGCATGTCCTTTCCTTAAAGCCAAAATTGGAATGAAAGTAACATATGTTCTATTCTTGTCTCTCGCCTGTTCCAACAGGCGAGCTACATTATTTTTGTGCTCCAGAAAACTAAGAATAAAAAAGTGATAGTTCTGTCATTCACATGTTTGAGGCATTCACAGACAGTGGCAAGGACAAATATATAGAATGAAATTGAGGCTACATTGTCAGGCAGTAAAAAGTAAAATAAGTAACAACCTACCTTAAGATCACGATGAACTATGCATTTTTGATGACAGTACTGTACAGCAGATACAATCTGAAACACCAAGATGAACAGTGAAATATTTTATTTCAACCTCAGTGTAAGTTTTTGCATATAAGTTAGTAATTTTGGTTCCTGATATGATTCACTAGAAGCTAAGAAATGAATAAATAAGGCTTTTATTTTAGAAAATATTCATCTAGACTTCTTTCATTAAAGCTTAAATACTAAAAGGTCCCTAAAAGTAGCTCATTTTCCTACTAAAAATAAGTTTAATACATACTCTTCAAGGTAATAGGAGAAATATATTTTAAATGCAAATCACCCAACAGCAATAACTATTAAAAGAAAATTAATCCACCCTTCAACCCAACAGCCATATATATCATCTCAGATTTTATCTTCTAAAATATCAATTGCATATCTCTGCAATTCACCCCCAACAGAACAATTCATGCAACATTTTCATATATGTCTTTCACATACAAAACAAAAACGAAGTCTGAAGCAGCAAGTTCAGAGCAGTTTCTTTACATGTTAATTATAGAGCTTAATTCTGAAGAATACAAAACTTGGTATATTTATCTAATTAAAGCTCTTCCAAAATAATCACTAAAGACAGGGTAAGAAAAGGATTAAAATGAGAAAGTTCATAAGAAGAATATAAAATCCTATTACAGAATAGCCTTCATCCAAAACAGTGTGACATGACACAGCAATACATGTCATCATACCAACATCTGTAGATAGAACATCTGTTAAATTCTAAAATATTCAGAAAAGGGTTTAAGCTTCATGTGAGTCACAATAAAAAAAAGTGACTCGTAGGAACATCGACTACAGGAATGCAAAACAATCTTACTATTTTTAGACAGTATGTAGGAAGCAAATATTTTTCTCTTCAGGGATTTTTTCCCACTGCAGCTTTAATAAACATTATCAAAACAATTAATATTTTCCTACAGTAAAAGAAGAATGCTCACACTCATGTCTATCTGAAAACACCATAAATAGAAACAAAAGGAAGAGTGAACATTAATTTCATACCTGCCTGAATTTTGAACGAGCCTCTTTCTCTTTCATTCTTCCATGTGCAACTAGGTAGTCAAACACTTCTCCTGATCGTGACAAGGGTAAAACATCAGTACTATTTTTTTTGACTATCATGCACAATCAAATCATGCTTGAAAACAACACACCCCATGCTCCCTCCCTTCTTGAATGGAAAGGAAACAGAAGCAGCCAATAAAAACTCCTTTTTACTGTTTGCACTGGATTTAATTTTTCAGACATGTAATAATCAAGAAGCATAAAAATGAAACTATTTATACTAAGGCTTCTTCAATTTTAAAATAAATTGACTTAATAACCATTGTGAAACAAACAAAATAATGAAAAATATTCATATTGTGTATAAGACACAGTGGGAATTCAGCAACTTCTTATGTACCAGATTTGCTTCACATATATCTAGTGGCTTCCCTTAACATTACCTGTACTACTCTTTTTTTTCCTTCTTATTCTCTCTCTAATAAAGCTGCTCAAATGCCTTTGAGATCCTCATCTTTGCAGTGTCTGACAGCAGCCTTTCCCAGCTGTGTGAATCCAGTCCTGTGCTGGATTCTCTCTTCCCACATTCAAACATTTCCCATGCAGGTGCTAAGCAGCTTCTCAAGCAGGCACTCACTATCCCTCTCACTATGATCCTGTGGGTCCCATTTCCCGCATTCCTTATTCCCCTTCCCAGATCTGCCTCTCCAGTTGCTTTGACACACAATTTCAAGATAAAATAAGGCACCAGTGCTTTCCTAAATATAGCAGATAAATACCAAGCCGACTTTTTGCCAGATTCAGCACCAGATTATCTCCTGATACTGCAGCAGAAACCTCAGAATGGGAACTACCCTTAAGCACAAACCTAAGAGGTTACTTTATGGAATGTGATTCAGGGAAGAAAAAGTCTGCCCTGGGAGGTCTGCAAGGACTGTTGCGAAGGCCAGACTGCAATAACCCATTAACCGTTAAATCCTTAAATCGTTTCTAGGCATGTAACTGGCATTTTGGTTTATCTTTAACGCAGATTTAAGAATCCACTTACCCCCACTGGCATATTCCATTACCAAATACAACGTCTTTTCAGTCTCAATAACTTCAAATAATTTTACTGCAAGAAAAACGAATGAGAGAGATTGCAGCTGAGAGTAAAAGCACAGCGCAAACAAACAATTATACTCATGGAATGAGTATAATTTAAGGCCAGTGATAACACTATATCATACAGAAACTTTATATCCTTTAGGTTAGCATTCTTTTGAGGGGGGGAAAAAGCAAAATTAATTTCTAAACCACAGTTGATAATAAAGCATATTAATCCACAATTTTCTCAGAAGTTTACGCACACTGTACAAATGAGTTCATGCTGAAATTAGTGTTTAATTTGACACAGATGTCTTTAATATCATACAAACCTCCCCTGTTTTGCTAGTAAACTGCTCACAGTCAGAAATTTGAGATTTTGACCAACTAAGAACCAAATGGATACCAGAAATGTTAAGTCTGACTTTGCTCAGATTGTAATAGTAACCACTCATTTAAAACAAACACAGCCCCACCACCACCCCCAAGAAGAAAAAAAACCCAGCAGAAGCTATGAATGCTGAAAAAGCAACGAACAATTCAAGGGATGAGAAGGGAGTGCCTAGCATGTAATAACTTGTACACCTCATCCATACCTTGTATGCAACAAGCCCTCTGGCCGATTCAGGACCATTAACTGTCTCTGGAACAAGACTGTCCAGCCCTCCTCAGCCAGAAGAATTGTCATCACAAAGTAGGGCCCTGAAGCTGTGGGGTAGGTGAAAGAACTAAAGCAGAAAGGGAAAATTACATACTTGATAATTCTAATTTTCTGGAAATATCAGTCAGCAGGAGTCTTTCCTAGACTGAACTAATGGAGTTTTGCTACTCTCACCTAAGAAACTCATGCTTTTGGGTCTCAAGAGTAATTTCAACGGAAGAAGTGAGTTAGGGTTCTTGACAGACCAGAGTGCTCCACATCTCCTACTCTGTGTAAGGCTTTCCTAGACTGAGCAGTTTACCTCCTCAGAGCAAAATTCTTGTTGCAAGCAGAGTCAATAAAGAAGGTGAGACAATGAAGCATTTACTGGATGCTTACTGTCCTATTATCTCAAAAAAAAGTTAATAGCAGTACATTCAAACAAAGCCAAATAGAGTAAAATGTAAACAGTATAATAGAAAAGTTTGCAGAAATTCAGGGCTCCTACCAATATTGGGATGATTCAGTATCTTCATTATTCGTACTTCTCGAAACAACTGTCAAGGAAGCAAGACAATTTTCTTAGAAGATGTTTATTTGGAAAAAGTTATACAAGATAAGTGAATTTAGTGTCAAAAAGGAAAGGCCAAAGAAAGAAGCATTAGCATAAAATACAGATAAATATAATGCAGTGAACTCCACAAAACAATATACATCTTATGCATTATATAAAAATAACCACTACATATGGAAACCAGATTAATTTTTAAGCTTTATCCAGACACACTAAGTTCTACAACCCTTTCTGCAGTTTCACATTGACCAAAATGAACAGATTATTCACACAAGTTTTCACTGTTTCTTTGCTCTCATTTCTTTGGTGACTGGCAAGCTCAGCCAACTACCCTGAACACAGACAAAACTGCAGGTGCAAATACAAGGTGCAAGGCTACAGAAAAGTCCAACAGGTGTTCAAATGGAATTGGATACCAAGAATCCTGATGTCCTCCAGTCCTGCCGCTCCACAGAGCTGAAGTGGGTAAGTTAACTTCTCACAAGTACCAAATTTTACACTGGGTCACAAGCAGTGATGCCCCCTCTCCTCCCCAGTAAGGCCTGAAGGTTTATGATTGCCACAAATCTGCTTTGGGATCCTGAGTCACATAACTAGAGACAACTGGACAAACTTATAGCCCTAAGCATATATACTTAAGACAGTGGTGGATTTTTTTTTTTAAACCAGAAACAAGAGATCATCGCTCTTATGTTTCCATTCTTAAATTTATGGGTTATTAATTAGAGCTGCAGCAAGACTAACCTAGGTGCTCAAAGGAAAGAAGGCAAATGAAAGAAATCCAAAATGACCACATAGTTTGGTGCTGTACACTTGAGGCTGACAATACTGATAAGCTTGCACTGGTTTACTTCAAGTGAACAGCACATCCCCATCATCAAGTCCACTCACAGTGCTGGACATTCCTTAGTCCCTTTTTGGGCTAAAGTAGGATGCTGAAATGAAGGAAGAAACACTCACTGGCTTCAACACAATGCTTAGACATTTTGGAAACATCTTAACACTACAGTCCTCCTTACAGAGAAACTTGGCTCAACACAGAAGCGCGCTGTTGCTATTTTGCCTGTCTGAGACGCCTCTCCCTCCATTTTCAAAATTAGTCCCATTTGTTCAGATGCAACCCTCACAAAAGGGTAAAATGATGCAAGCCAGAGGCCAAAAGCCTCCTCAAGAGTAGCACTTTAGTGTCCATCTTATGATGGCTATGGCTACAAGGTAAGAGAAATTAAAATTCTTTTGCATTAATGGTTTTTCACTCCATTTGTGCAACTTAGTCATAACGTTTCTAAAATTCTGCATTTATTCTACAAGTTAAGACTACAGATTTTCTTGAAATTCAGCTTTTGATAAAGTACTATTGCTACAGCTTAAGAAATAATAATACACTTCTATACTTGAATTATTTAAGTATTTCACGCTAATTACTGTGCACTTGCCCTATAATTGCCATTAAAACAATTTCAGAAAGAAGCAAAGACTAAAAGCATTTATCTGAGAAAACGTAAACAGTATGATGCAGTTTGCTTGTGTACAATGTGTAACACACGGGTATGTAATACTGTGCACCAGAATTAACTTAAGCAAATATTCTTGTTTCCTCATAAAGTCAGTTACTGCCAAGAAAAAAAACATCATACCAGGACATTCTTTGTGCATTTTTTGTTTTTTCCAAGTATTTGAATTTGTTGCACAAGAATAAATTTCTCAGCTAAATCAGTATCAGCTGGTCAGAAGCTAACAAATCTAAACCAATAAATGGTACACCTTCAGAAGAGCTTCTAAGCAGGTATGTGAAAAACTGCAATTCCTGCCAAAAGATTAGAAAGATATTTCATTACTTAACTCTATTAATGCTGATATAAAAGTTACAGCAATGAGCACATACCTTCATAAGCAGGATTAAAATATGAGACTCCTATAAAAAGTAATTTCAAATCTCACAATTTTATATTTCAAATAAAGCACATAGTTTAAGATTCAAATTGATTTTACGGTGACATGAAATTTTGTCCACATGTATTTTTTATTTCCATAAAGGAAAAGCCTACTAGAAAACAGACACCAAAGTCTATTTTCCTCAACATTACAGATCTCCAGTCTGATGCAGATAATTTGTTATATGAAAGAAACATTTACTTGGTCCAGTTGTGAATAGAATGCATCACCAAGACTGAAAATATGGGCTTAGGTTTATTTACAAACATGAATAATTTTTTTTCAACATCTCGTATTATATATCCTGTGGTGTCAATCTCCCTATAAACTCATGAGAGCAGGGAAAGACAGAAATCAGCAGAGTAAGAATTGAAAGAATAGTTTAAAACTTGAAATCTACCTGCAGGTACCGACTGACTAAATGGCTGGCTCTGAGAAAAGATTAAAAAACCCTAAGTGGTTGTACTCCTATAAAACTCGTATCCCGAAAGCCCACACACTACTGAAACTATGGTACGCAAGGTTGGCTTCTCCATGGGGAGATCCACATTCCTCTCAGTTTGTGCTCTGCACTCATTACCAGCTTCTGACAAGTTTCCAGCAGTGTTTACCTATAAATCGACATTTTCAAGACCTTTTTGTGAAGTAACTCAGGTAAAGGGCATCTTGCAAATGAGGCAGGTGTAACTTATATATTCTGTAATACTGCTACATAATGAAGTCAAACAGCTTCACCAAAGCTGCTTGATGTGACACATATCTCCCAACCCGGGAAGAAAGAAATGTTTGAAAGGCTGGAAGAACTGAAATAATGGAGCAGCACTGTGTGGAGACCACGAACACAGTCACATTACACCTTGTGCGGTTCCTGGCTCATAGGGTCCAACTGGGTGCCTAAGTGTCTCTCAAATGCAGAGTGTGCAGAAAGAACTTATTTCAATACAGTTCAAAACAGCAGAAAGAGAACAGGATGGAAATCCGACAAATGAACTGTCCTCTGAAGTCCTGGGGCATATTCAGGATTTCATTTGGTCCAATATAAATGCACACTCATAAAAATTAAGAAAATGCCAATGTGCATCCCAATTTTCTCTCACAAGAGAGAAGCAATCCAGAAAATCTCTGAATGACAGATAACACTTCAATAAATGAGTTAACAATATTCAAGTATTAGAGTACATCATTTTACATTGCAACTCTGCATTCCATGAAGCACTACTTCGGGATAAATCTCCTCTGGTCATTAACACTTGTCACATCACTAATTATATATTTACAAATATAGATATCTTTAAAAAATAGTTACTACACCCCTCAATAACATCCAGTATGCATCTCTTTCTTTGCATATAGAGGTATTTAAGCAAAAAGACTAAGTATTTCCTACAAAGTGAAGTCTGCTAAATTCATAAAAATCTAGATGTAACAGTGATATTGCTTCTCCATTCATGGACAAGGCAACCTGCAGGATTATAATCTATTTTACTGATAAAAAATAGCATTTTCTGAATTCATGCACATCAGTTTTTCTTGAGCAGCAGTGTGCTGCACTCTCAGAAGGTATAAGCGCTCCCTGACTTCTCTCCCCCAACTCCACCACACATTTATAGGACTGCTTTTCATTCTTAAAAAAGTGCTACCATCCAAAAAACCTCTCTTAATGAGCATCTCCTTGTTGTAAAGAGGTTGTGGCCTTAATAGCTTCACTTACAGAAGAGAACAGTCAGCACCATACTGAATTCCTAAAACTTGTACTTATGGAAAAGGTACAAGACTTAAAAATTTGATTCCTGCATTCCCAGCTTAATTTTTCAGGGCACAGACTGCAGAAAGTACAAAGATCTTCTGTCACACCACTGATAACACTTGTACTTGCTGCCAGATTGACAGCTATGTTTAAGGTAAACTATTTTAAGTCACTACAATCAAACTGAAAAATCTTCAGTTAACCAAGGGTTTTTCTTGCTTTGAAAGATGCACTTGAACACTTCTCTAGTTTGTAAACCATTTGAGAATGGATGCTGAAAAAAACCCATGGCTTTCAAAAGGTAACATACTGAAATTGTTTCAAGTCTTCTACTAATACTATACTTCTGTCTTTCTTAACAACAGAAAGAACCTAAGTTCATGGCTTCAAATATGTTTCAAGAATAAAAAGCTTGCTGAACCCTAAAAGGGGAAAAATCTTAAATATAATTTCCTAATTAAACCTATTAAGGGGGAAAAAAAAAAAAGCACCTTCTGCTCCACTAGCAGTTTGCAGAAGAGCAGCAGATTGCTATTTCAGAAACATCCCTGATGAAGCCAATACAAGACAACACTTCCAATGTAGCAGACATGCAGAAAATAGAACAGCTATTTCAGTAAAAATTTGAGTTATGACGAAACCCAAATACTTATATGGGAACAAATTACAATAATGACAGTGGAGAAGCTAAGTCAGTACAATACATGACTATCAAGATAGCCAGTCAACAAAAAAAAAGCCAGCTCTGTCTTCTAAACAGGTGGTCACTGAGCAAGGTGGGAACTACATACTGAACAAACTGATAACAAAACAAAAAGGCAGGGCGCTTAATCCAAGACTGATTTTCTAATTAAAGAGGTAGAGGACCTGAAGTGAGATATATGATGTAACTCAAGACTATCTCATTGCATGCACAAGAAAGCAAATTAAAAATTCCCAAGGTCAGCTTACTTAAACCTCCAAGTGTCAGGAGATAACCCCAGTTAAAACAACTATGTCTGAAGTACCCTCTCCATACTACATGGCACAAATGCCATTGGAGAGAGCATCTACAAAGAAACTAAATGCTATTTGCTTTTATACCCGCGACTAACTACAGACCCAGCTCGCATGACACTTTCAGCAACTGAAGTATGTGCTCCAATATTTCTGTTTACAAAACAGAATGGTGCATGCCAAGCTGTGATGACTCATTTCACTTAATTAGGTCAGTAGCAAGTACTGTGGCAAAACCTACTTGCATTTAGTATCCAGTGAATGGAAAGGGGATGGTTTTGTCAATGACCCTGTGCCTAAGATCACTGCAATTTTGTCTTGTTTGATTAATAACAACCCGTAGTGACTAAAGGCCCAGAAGTTTTGTTGAACTGCATATAATTTATAAGCTTTGAGGTTATAGAGACTTTCCTCTCAACCATGCAAATTTAGATGGGTTCAAACCCAGGAGTGGTGTTTTGTGGCAGTAACATACTCCAGTGTTCCTCTATAAACTTTCATTAGAGAAGTGTCTGTTCCTATTAACACAATACTACTATCACCACTTCTCATTCCCAACACTACCTCTTGACAAAAAAAGTTGACTACTAACAGCCCTATGTACAGTCTAACAAAGTTACATGACAAAAATTATAAAAATTCACATTACAGTGTTACTAAATAGCATATAAAGAATCACAAACATTATGTAATAGTTCAGTGCAGAAAGAAAAATAAGGATGACTGATATAGAACAGAACAAGAATTTCTGTTGTTTTAATCACAATTCACAAACGATCCATCAAAACACTAACAGAAGTTCTTCTGAGCATGCTAATGAACCACCCTCATACCCTTACTTGCTTTTTATTTACAGTTGATTCAGTGACTGTGCAAAAACTGTTCTTAAGCCTATTTAAAAGTTTCAGGGAATCAATACTCAGTCACTTGCTCACAGTCACAGTTGAAGACACACAGGGCTTCAAAACAAAGATTATTTTTTACAAAAGTTATAATGAATATTCTACAAAGAAAAACTACACATCAACAAATGATCCCACTTTCCAGCATAGGCATAAGATGTATGGGATAAATATTTTTTGAAGCTATTGAAGAATGAAATTATGGTTAAATCACTAAATTTAAACTTCTCTCCTTAGTCTGCTTTCAGCTGCTTCTTACTGTACCTAATACTGTTTACATTGTTACCAGCTTTGCACTTGAAAGACAAATAACAGCAGCAATGCCCTACTGTAGGAGTATTTTGTGTACTATTTGTGCAGTGCGGCAGCATCTTTTGTAGGCTTTGAAAGTTTTTATTTATACTTGGAACCATTTATTGAATTATTACTGAATATTTTTGTGTGAAATGTAACTTATCATTAAAACAACTGTCCCAGAACTAAGTTTTTCTTGCTTAGTTTTCCAGAAAGCTTTAACATTTTTTTACCCTCTTGTTGCTCAACAATGACACAAACTCACCTAGCTCTCCAAGAGTGAACAGCAAGCTAGGCAGGAAACACACTACATGAGCAGCACAGGATTTCCACAATATGCTCTCTCACATACTGCCTCTGCGGGTCCCTCCTCACTAGCTCAAATACTAGCAAAGAGATGTGCTTAATATAGGATATGGGACTTAACCACAGCAAAGCTTTTGCATGGACTGCACAGCAGGTTGAATTTAAAAAAAACAAATCCGGAAGAACCCACACTCAAAAGTACTACAAAAGAGAAATTAAAGTAAATAAATCAAGTCTAAAAGAAATAAAAGAAAAAAGACATTAAAGCAAAGCTGTTTATAACTCCCCATCACCAAAGTTACACAATTTGAAAAAAAAAAAAAGTAACAGGAGCCAGAGATAAAAGAATAGCAATAAGCTCTGGCCTCTTTCTCTCATTCTACAGCTACCAACAGCAGCAGCCTAGTATTTGTAAACAAAAGAAAACCCAAATTTTTTTAATGGGCATCCTCCAGTAGGACAATACAATATTTCTGTCCTTCAGCCACAAAACACATGCAGAGTTAAATGGTAAAAAAAACCAAACAAAAAACCCCCAGGTTTTGATAAAACAATTATCACAATGATTACAAAGGACTTCTGGTTTTCTTTCTACAGGCATAATCACATAAGACTGCTCTGATTATATTCAGTCATTTCGTCAATTCTATACACAAAAAGTAATTGCCACATGTCCCTTGAGTTTAGCAAACATTTTATTAAAATTGAAAGAATATAGAGACAAAGGTAGAGAAACCCATTAAAGCAATAAAAACCAGTACTCTAAGTCCACAGAAAACAATTACTCCATTACAGAAAAATCCAAGAAAAATACCATCCTTTACAGCATTACGTCTTGATTTAGTATGTAGACAAACTATTTGTGTACCTAATTAGAAACAAATTTTACTGTTGGCAAAGAGCAAAGCTAGAGGAGGAAGGAAGAGCAAAACAGCAATGCTTAGATAGGAACCACATTGAGAAACTGCCCCCAGACAAATGCAATGTATGTGCAAAGACAATAGGATACCACTCTCTCCCAAGGTCATACGTACAGAGAGATGTTGTTTAACGAGAGAAAGGGATCAAATATTTTTGCCAAGTAAATAAAGGATCACAGTTCATCTGTTTACAGAATTTCATATGTTATGGTCTGTTCTTACCTTTTGCAGACTAGTAGGATTTAGCTGGGTTTTATCTATTATTTTCACAGCAACCTTGGTTAAAAAAAACAAACAAACATGAATTACTAAACTCAGAAAAAAGTCTGAACAAAAATGTGTTGTGCCTCTGTGAGCAAAAGCATAGATTCACCTCTAAGACATGCATATGCATCTACTTCTATCCATTTCATCAAGCAAAACTGCCTAACCTATTAGGATGTCAGAATTTTGCCAGCAAGGAATTTGTTTTATACTTCTGTCAGTATTTGGACAGAACGATGTTATCTTGTCCACTGCAAAACCAGGCCCTCCAAAGACAGGATCTATCCAACAGATTATCAATATCAATGGAATCTACCTATCAATATATTTTTCTTCAGTTTCGGAAATGCTTGGGGATGAACAGACCCCCCCCCCCAGGCCCAAAATACCCCGCGATGCAAAACAAACTTTTTGATCTTTTCACCAAGAAGCTACATTTTTAAAAAGGAGGTGGGTGGTTAGGACAAAGCACCTCAGTTATCTTCTTCTTTATCCTGAAACAGCCTCTAGAAGAAATACTAATTATAAAGATAGCCAAAGGGAACCTAACACAGACTGTCAGCCCTTTTTCATTTTTTTTTTTAAAAGGCTTACCTCTCTTCCAGTAAGCACATGCCTTGCCAGTTTCACTTTGGCAAAATTTCCTTTTCCTATTGTTTTCAGTAAGCGATAATTTCCAATGTGAGGATGCTCTTCATTTGTAGATGTAATGGAGTTTCTACATCGGGGGATGTTTTGTCTGCTACTTGACTTGATAGGCTGGACATGTGGTTCAGTGTATCCATCCACAGAGGTATGCTGGAAGGCAGACAATATAGTTGGGAATTCAGCTACTTGGATTTCAGACAGTTGTAACAGAATAGATTAAAAGCATAAAATGGTACAGAGGGGAGTCATTGATTTACTTTTACAATATAACTGGTAATTCTGGACAGCAGCCTAAGGGGAACAAACTCTGTCTTTGGGCAGAGTTTGATCCATGTCTCGTGAAAAAAAGCGTGCAGAGAGATTTTACCAGCTCCAAAAGTAAAACCAGAGACACCTAGGCAGTAACCAACAAACCATTACAGACCTTTTTAAAATATGCTCAAACACACAGTATAGCACTATGTTGCTTGTCTAATCATAATCAAATTTAGTCTTTTAAAAATACCCAGTACAAAATATACTTGTACTTTGATATATTTGGAAACAAGGTTTTACTGCATTTTTTTCTTAACTTTCTTCACTCAAATAACATTATCAAAATTTTTTTTTTTCAAGTAAGCTTTGCTCCCCGAACATGTTAGCATCTTTTTGTAAGTCACAGAAGTTCTCATTCGAGTAACGATCTACATTTTTATTTTAAAATAGCTATTCTTTAAAACTCTGTGATATCTCATAAAATATTTTAAGTCTCAAAAAGTCTGAAGAACTAAAAGGAAGTTATTTTTAATGCATGCCAACACATCATCCCACATTAGATGTTAGTCACTGAAATCTGCAGTGCTTCTGTACTCTAACTTCCAACTACATAAGGGGCAAGATACAGATGGGGCTTGGAAACGTTCCAAGAAGAAATCAAAGTAATGAAAAATATCAAAGGAGTGGTGAGTGATTCAGTATTTCAAATACTTTCTAGCAGTGGCAGATGGGTACAAATATTTAACAGGTATAATTTAGCTTCTAATCTTTCAATTTACAGATTTTTAAGGTTGGCAAATACCGGAGGTAGAAACAGTGTCTTCCCAGACCAGTTTTCAGATTTTATAGCAGAAAGGCATGCTTACTCCCAGCTAAGCACAAAGCACCAACAAAACTCAAGAAATATCTTAATATTTTCCCATTACTGACTGCCTCAATCAAAAAGTGCATATCTTTGTACAGAGCACTAACTGAGGCTGTTTCTAGATCCCTGACCTTAAGGATACTGAGTGCAGCCAGAGATTTCACTGCTTCTCCCAATACTCAACCTAACATTGTTCCCTGCTGATCTCACCCACCATTCCTTATGGAATTAATTATTTTAGTATACAAAATAGAATTTAAATCAGTATTTCCAGCTTCAGTATGCATTTATTATAGACTGAAGTCAAACCCCTCCTGTAAACACTCAGGCTTACAGATAGTCCCACTGAACCAAATGAGATTATTTCAGGACATAAGCACTACTGGAATTGGGAAAACTAGCAAACAGCTGCAACACAACCGGAAAAAACAAGGAGTTTACCACAACCAGAATGTTTTTCCCAAATGTAGCACAACTCTGCTTACATCATCTCCAGCATTATTAATTATTCACTACGGCCAGGAGAATGGCCCTAAATATAATTTTGTTTGTCTTTTCATTACCTGAGTCTCTGTGCAAAATGCTACTGTACTCACACTGCTAAACTGTTCTCCAGATTACTGGGGAACCAAGCAAGCCAGGCATGTTTAGATCCTGTATATCAGGCAAATTTATTCAGCCCTGAAACATGCTACTAATAGTATTTACCCTTTAGAAGCACATAATTAAAATATTTTCTGTGGACTTGGAAGGAGAAGATCAGAAGGACAGCCTCAGGCAAGAAGGCTTGGAAACATTCCTTCAAAATCGGACACTAGTCTCACACGTGATAAGCCACAGCCCAAATAAAAGTCTCCCCTAAAAATACATGCTGCGAAATCAGTATCTGTGTGGTGTTAATAATGAATATTTTAGCTGTACCTAGAACCTTGTCTGGAGCTACAGCACCGTGCCACACAGGCAAGTTTAAAAAGTCTTTGAGCCTGTTTACACACGGAATTACATCTTCACTACAGGAAATACAATGGCTACCAGAAGCATTAGCAACCCTAATTATCAGTGGCCAGTTTCATATGTTTTACAGGATCAGCCTCCTCTCAGTAGATAGTTGAAGAGATCTCTCAGATAAACAGTTGGATAGGCAAGCTAAACCCATGCCATAGACAAAGAATAAGATGGCCTCACAGGGCAGAACATTTTAATGCAGATTTAATAGGGAAAGTATTATTTAATCATAATGATAATATAACAGTACCAAATCTGAAGAGGGGAAAAAAAAAGTAACAAGGTTCATGGCCATGATGATTCTGGATTTTGGTCTTTTTGTGACAGAAAAACTAAGCCACCCTGGCTGGTTCCTAATTATTCCCTCTTACACAGATTATCTTCAGAGTCAACCATTCTCCCCAGCTATGCCCAAGGATGACAGAAATCACGCATAAAGAAGGTCAAGTTTCCTAGTTTGTGAGCCACATATAAATAAAGATATACAATTTCTGAATTTGAGCAACACTGAATGAAATTCAAATTATTCTTAAGTCTTGTAATAGGCCTCTCTTTTGCACATAAACATCTTGCTATTGTTGGAAAGTACAGAGGAATTTAAAGTAGAATCTCACCAACTTCTAGAAATCAGCATTCAATAATATTACAACAAAAGCTTAAGAAATGGAAAAAAAAAAATCAAGGTCAACTAACAGTATCTCAGAGACTAATTCCAAACAATACTAAAGCTGAATTTCACAGAAGCATGCAACATCAACAGTCTAGAAAGACAAGCTACATAGTTTTAAGATCCTTCTGGTCCATTACAATACAGGCATTCATTATGCATCAGCTACTATGTGGCTATTTAAAATGCCATTTCAGTAGAACAATCTCTAAATTCTGAGAAATACTTCAGGGTGCTGGAAACAAGGGGATAGTAAAACCCAATTCTCTTCTTGAAGTTCACTGCCATCTAAAAACAATTCTAGCTAACAACCTGCATTTCCCACACAGCATTTTAACTTGGAATTCTATTTCTCTACATACCCTGATAATACATCTCAATATATGTACAATGTAGTGGGAAACATTACCCTACTAGTACATCATAAACACGACTCATTATATTCAATTTATGTCAGAGTAAAATAATGTTTCTAGAAATAAACACAAAATTAGATGTTTCTTAAAATAAAATGCACTTTCAAACAGAAACAAGGTACAGCAGTAACAAAAGTTTAGAGTTGAAACTATTAGAGCAGCCATTTAGGTATTTTGCACACTAATCAAATACTTAAAAATTAAAACATAAAAACTCATGCAAAACAAAATCCACCATGTTTTCAGAAATCTCAAAGAAGGGCTTGTAGCATTCAACTTTATATTGTCACTGAAGAGAGCGCGATTAACACTCATTACTCCCAGTTAGGTTTGTTTCTGACACGTTCCATCAGAGTTATTACAGAAAGTCAATGGCACTAAGATCACAAGAGAGTTAACCTGACCCATTACTTCCTCAAGACTCAAAGCTATCATTTTCTTTGTTTACCCAAGGTAACTTTGCCAAAGCAAGATGACCTGATGGCCAGACACATTATCTTTGGGAAAGCGCAAAAGAACTAACCCCACCAAGTAGGTACAAAGTGTGGGCTCCAGTACTTTACGTATCCACTTACTAGCCACTGGAGTAGTATTCTCATGGATTATACACCGCAATTAAATTTACAGCATAACCTGTATTAACTGCTTTTACAGCTTAAGAATTCCCCAAAATCATTCCGGCCACCAAGCCATACAGCCTTGCTTGCTCAAACAACACTGAAGGTCTCCATAGTCCTTCAGAGTAAGAAGGTAATTTCCACATATTGATCTGCCAACAAACACACCTCACTTGATTAAACAAACCTCTTACTCCTGAATTTTCCCCATCTCGAACTATCACAATGCAAATTCCTTGGTAGAGTCAGCCCATGGAAGCAAAGTATGCACATGCAATGCTCGAAAAGGCTCATCATCACACTTCCTCTCTCAATATTATATCCTGTTCTGAACTTAAGTATATTGCAGCCAATTTTTATATTCATAACTCCTAACAGTTTCAAGCATGTGCCACACACATGAGCATTTGTAACAGCTGTCATATTTTGCAAATATTTTTCAAAATAGCTAGCCCAGACAGAGGGAGTCTGAGGGGCTGAGAAGACTGTCTTCTAAATTGCTCTGATCTGCAACAGCTTTGATTGACAATACAGGGGAAGGAAAGGGGAGAGAGGTGTGAATTAATGTCCTGAATGTCCAGCTGTTTTCATGTTTTAACAGCTTGCTGTCCGTAACTATTCCTTTAGGACCTAGGAGCTTCTAGCAAGCCACCTAAAGCAAGTCCTCTTCTTTTGCTTAAGTAACAAAGTAAACTGGAAGAGTCAAATATTTTGAAAGCTCTGGGTAAACCTCAGTGTAGAAAGCAACAGAAAGAGCTGTTCAGGACTGTTCTTCATGCACACAAAGAGCATCCAGAGGTCCTGGCACAGATGTGATGCACGATGTAACTGCACAAGATTATAGCACCCGATCCCTCAGCTTGCATCAGAAAAAGGAGATTGCCTCCTCTCTCAGGTACATCCCACATCTGCACAAAACTACAGCCTACCCTTGCCGCATGTACACATCATTACATACCACAATTATTAAAGCACTAATTTTTCCCCATCTCTCAGACGTATGAAGGAGTGCTTTGGAAGGGGCAATTAAAAAGACTGAATGTGTGTACACATGATTTTTTTCATAATTTCTAATCAATAATTAAATGCGCACAAAATTAGGAACGCATGATGGAAACTCTGCTATTAAAAAACCCTCAAAACAAAAAGCAAGCAACCTTCTCCACTGAAACAGGAGATAACATGCAGGACTAAGCTCAGAAAAACTCAAGCAACAAACACACAGAGTGAGGAAAGAAGTATATACAGATTTTAAATCAGATACCAAGGTCAATACATGGCAGAGACAGATAAGAATCAGACAAAATTGTGACAAAATTTAACATGTATGCATACCCCACGCTTGCTCATGCATGCTTTCCAGAAGTGCATGAAGAAAATAATCAAATACATGCATGTGCATCCTTCTGTTTAGATCAGATTTACATAATATGTAGAAATTCGAGGCATGAATTTTTGAAAGAGCTTGAAGCTATCAGCAGTAAGATACAAGGATTTTGAATAAAGTTGGCCTCAGTCAAGCATAGACAAACATTAACTGATGCTGCAACTCTGAAAATCATTTTATAAAACTTTCTAAAAAAATCCAATCTATAGGCAATATGTAGTATTAAAAGTCCAGTATACAGTATTAAGAGAGATACTGAACAAAATAACTTCCCTGTTATTCTTTTTTTGCATATTTTTCCTTTTCTTCCCAGTTGTAATATTCTGTATTTCACAAAAACAATTTCAAAGCTAATAGTAAAATATTTCTATTGCAAGGTGAAATACAATCCCTCAATGCCAATAGACAATAAAGTTCTCTTTCTAAAAGCAGACATATAACAGTGGTGAGAAGCAAACTCATGCTGAGCACTGCGTAAAATCTTATTCTGTGCTTGTTTCTGTGGAATCTAAGCCCCTTAGAAGTCTTGGTGGATTTTTTGTTTTGTTTGAGGTGTTTTGTTGCTTGTTTGTCTTTTAAGTGCTCAACATAGATCAACATATTGAGACATAACAGAAATAAGCTTGCACACTTCAAGACAGAATTGTTTTTCTACTCACAAGCTACACAGGATGCAATGTTTACAGCACTGTACTGGAGGCAATCTGGGATAGAAAACAGCCCATTATCTATCAGTGCAGCACCAGACACAGCTAGTAAGAGTTTCAGAACTTCACACACAAGGATCTTCAGAATACTTTAATATTCATACAGTACACCAACTTGTATTAATCCAGTGCATATTGTATTACTCTCGCTCCCCTTTTTTTTTTTTTTTTAAATGCAGCACTAATGTCATATGGAAGGGTGGAGTTCATTATCACATGGAATCACAGGTCCTTTTCATTTAAAGGGTAAAAAAAAATAAAAAATGTGCTAGTCTATCCCTGAGATGTCAGTCAAAACATTTCAGAAAAACAAATACCTTCAAAGCATTAAATCAGGTCTTGTAACCTGAACTTATCTAACACACTTCCTCCTCTCCCTGGGCCCGAAGCCCTCAGCCCGGCCAGGCATGCAGGTGCAGTAGAACAGGACCTTCCTGCCTTTGTTCCATTTCACTCAGAATTGGCACTGTTATTTCAACCTGGCACTTTCCTTCCTGACTCATCCCAAACACACAAACAAGATTTTCCAGGGCTAATTCAGGACAGTCAGTCAGCCCATATCATCTCCATTAACTGCTATGACAAAATTGAACCCTCCCCGTAGCCCCAGTGAAAACTGTGACAAGTCAGCTAAAAGCTGCTGCAGTAAACCACAGGTGGAGCCAAGGGGAGGAAGAAAAAGCAAAGTTTTAAGATCCTCTTGTTTACTCATTTTTATTTGTCATTTAGTACAACACTAGAAGCTACAGTTAGCCCTCTCAAGCAAAAGAGTAAAACATTTCCTATCTTGTCAAAATAAAACAGCTACAGTTCCTCACCCATGAGACCTAACACAAACCTGTTTTTTTGAAGAAAAGCACTTATGGAAGGGGGAAGGAAAGAGGAAGACTCCTGGTCATATTTAAACATAGTCCTTCAGAGACCAAGTTTTTTCCACATTTCTTGCCAGCCATCGCTCTTTTCTCAGGAAGTGATCAGTTTAATTTCATCTGTCTTTTTTGACTTATTGCATGGGATCTTCAAACCTGCCAGCACAGAGCTCCCAGTGACTATTCCCAATTCACCCAGGACATCCTGTCAGCACCTGGAGATGCAGGCAGCTACAGTGCACTACTGATTCTAAATGCCGCAGCACCCCCAATTTGCTCCAAAACCTTCAATGAAACAAAGAAAACTATATGCTAATGTTGATCATTAATTGAACCAACTAAACAAGAACAGGAATACATCCAGAAAGCTAAACTTCTGGCAAAGGAAACTGGCAGGAGTTTTTATTGCACTTATAAATGATGCAGCCAGGTCATTTTTCCGAACGGCCTCATAAAAGACAGAAGAGACATGAAACAACTTATGGTTCAGGATCATGTCAAGCACATGGAGCTTCTCAGACATTTTCAGGGGCACAGGAAGTGGAAAATGCTTTAATATCGAACTTCAAAACTGAGGGGAAAGGGCTGTCTCTACAGTCTAGAGACTACAATCTGGAAACCTGATACTTTCCTCCAGACCAGGAAGACAGCAGCAGGAGGCAAGGTTTGCTCACAAAAGAGCGACAAGATTAGATTGTTAAGTGCGTCTGACACAAGATCAACCAATCACTCTTCTGGGCCAGATAAGGTTTTTCAACAGAATGAAAGCATACATGCAGCTAACTGGGACTCTCAACTCATTCCTTCTGTCAAAGTTTATGAAATGGGAATTTTTTCCTTATCCATTGCAAACCTAAAACAACTCTGGATAAGTCCCCATGTGGCATGAAGCCAACCCAACACTGCCCATGTCCGCACCTGCTTACAACCCCACTACCTATGGGGCAGCAGTACTGGCAGCCAGCACAGGCATCCAAGCCAGACAAAGTCTGGCAACTCTTCTGCCAGGCCAACTTCCAGCTCCCTGGGCACATGGACCCCCAGACAGTTCCCCAAGCATCAGCACAGGGCCATGGAGAAAGGGAAACACCCGGCACCAGGAATTCAGCACCACATCGGCTCTGCGTTAAGCTCTCATGGAACCACACTATCAGGGCAGGAACAACATGGAAAAGAAAATTGATCACACCACTTTTCTTGATAATCCGGTGGCAAATTGACACCAGTAGTGAAACTTTAGCTAGGAGATACTTATTCCCATTCCACAACAAGGTAAAAACACAGAAGGACTGGGGAAAAAAAAACCTCAACACAGCAACAAAAAAGCCCCCGAAACACAAACACCCAAACACATCAAAAACAATCCCACAAACAAGTAAACAGACTTGCTTATTTGTGTTGTTTGCCTGCACGGGGTGTGTGAGACAGAGGAGTGCACCGTGTGAGCCTAAGCTCCCCTTTAGGGGTGACATGCATGGGCAAAGCACCCTTAATGTTTCTGCTACATAAAAGACAAAGTTAAGTTACTCCTTTAGCAAGCTGGACAGCATTTCTAAAGGCTTTACATCCCCATTACTGTATTCAGCCAATGGATCCAATGATGAATTCTTCAAGACAGATCATCTCATTTTGAAGACTGTTTTACCTCAAGGTCTTATTAAATTCCTGAAGTAAAGCTGGCTTCTAAAAAGTGATGAGATGGCCAATTAAAATATCCAACCTGATAGCAATACATACTAATTGATGCACACATGTCCTAGAAAAGAAACTGTCTAGAGCAGCGCAGGACTCTGCAATGTTTGAGGATGATGTCAAGCTGTGTTTCAAATGCAGTTACCCAATATTCAGAAGGGTTTTCCAATATTTTCTTGACATATTCCTTTCAGGAATCTAAAGGTTACAGAGACTCATCTTAATATTTCCCTTCATACAATGCAGTACATAAAACAAATGCAACAAAGTAATCCTCAAAACTAACTTGTTGCCCAGTCAGATGGGGAGGGGGAAAGCATGAACCTAAAGCAGATTAACAAGGCCTATCTCATGCCCTTCCGCAGGAGCTGCAGTCTTCAAGGGAGGGGGCAGGGAACCTTCCTGAGCTGGAGAGCACTTTCATGGCCTCTTGCACTAGAGCATACTAGCTCAGTTTTTCCAGCTTCAAGGTTTAATAGTATGTGCTGGTCGAGCTCTCTGCAACAAGGACTTCTGATGTCATTAACAAGTCTTGCCTCAGAAGAGTGAAGTGCAGAGTGCCTACTGGGCCTGATCTGCCCCTGAGATGTGGTTTCCGTATTCAAGCCAGGATATCAGACCCAGCATTCTGCAGACATTTATTTTTTTTTCCAATAAGCACTGATACAAAGGTTGACTTTGAGTAGTAACACATTTTGTCACAGGAAGAGCAGACACCTTCCTAAGAGAAGGAAGCACTTTAGATGGCATCGCTCCCCTTTACAAACGAGCCTGCACTCGAGCAGCAATCAGTTACAATGGTTTTGTCTACTGAGAGCAGTCTAGCAGAGCCTGACTGATGGTAGGAGCTGCAGATAGTTATAAGGACACCACTAAACTTAGTTTACGCTTTTGGAAGACTAACTATGCTTTACATACAGAGCAAGATTATGGTGATGTATCCAAGCCAACTGGTATAGTGGAACATGGTGAACTTAAACAAAACAAACAAGGCAAACTGAAGACAGTCTTCTGCTGAGTGCTCTCTACCTTGTTTTTCATGTAAGTGTTAATTAACAGATCAAATAAAATGTCCTCAGTTGGGCTGTAGTCACTATTTACCTTCAGGTGGATAATGCTACCCCACATTTCAGCTTAGCAAATATATTCCCAACAGATTTATGCTTAACTTTAAGCTGTCCAAACATTGTCTGGCCCTTGGACCAGCTCCTATCTTATGATCAAAGGGCGCATTTTATACAGAGCTGAGATTTCCAATTACAATTACAATTTCCACAGAACCCCTTGTTTCTAAACTTGTGCAACCACCTATTTTAACCTTTGGGCTTCAATTCTTTATTATCACAAACTACTGTAATTTAGCACTTTAGAGATGCATGCAAGTAGGAAGCTAAATTTAAAAAAAAAAAAGCAGCAATACTCCTAAAAGATTCTGTAAAGTATGTAATACAGCTAGGAAAAAAAGAACACATTTCTTCAGATGTTTTCAACTGGCTGATACAGTAGATAACAAATACTGATAATATCACATATAGGTATCAGATACATGTCAGTGTCCTGAATTCAAATCATAAACAGAAATCATGCGTGAGTATAACTGAGATACAAAAGCCAAGCACAAAAAAAGAATAAATATAATAAATGAAATAGTCCATGTTATGTAAGCCACAGGAAGTGAAAAAGCAGAAATCACAGAATGCATAAAAAAATTAAAACCAAGAGACGCTGGATTTACCCAGCCCATTAAAATGAAAAGGTAAGAAAATGTGGAAGAATTAATGTAGATGGATATACATATATATGGTTAAAACTTAAGTCAAATAATCTACGATTAGAGGTTTGAACAAATCTAGTATATATCCAAAATGAATACAGTCATTAAAATTAGCAGCCAATCCAACAGTAAGAGAAAAGACATGTGACTTTCTCTTGAGTCCTTGATAATCTGGGGGTGAGGAATCCCAGATCCTCAGCCATGGGCTTTACCCAGTATCCCAGCCTGCAGGCTGTGAAAATTGGACACTTTCAGACTTCTTTATCTAGATGGTGAGGTACAGCAAATAACCAGTAGCAGCAATTGTGGCCTCTGGCCCTCCACTAGCAGGAACAAGTCTTGGTTCTGTCATGAGCTGGACATCTGAACAGTTTGGGTAACATTAAAACATGCCTGGAAATCTCCAGCTCAAGTAACATACTTAATCAGATGCTGTCTCATTAAAATGAGAATTAATTTGATTCAGTCTCAAGGAAGCGAAATTTATAAAAGCAGAGAAGTCATGGGAACCTGAGGGCAATGTCAGCAAGTGACAGGAACTACCAATCTCCCTATCAGAAACTGGGAATCCATCCTCAAAACCTCAGAGGAGAGTCATCCTTCTGCAGATTTCAAATGGACATCACTGAATTACTCCAAGTTTTAGGATGAGCCAGCAGCAATGTTTTGTTCTCTCTTCCACCATCAACCTGCCAAGGGTCCTAAAATGCTCCTTGACTCTTAAAAGACGAGGAAAGCCACTGCACTGTAGGAAAGATGATCACATATCCTTTATGCAACGTTGCAAGCCCTAAATTATCACAGACTTACTGGGAATGTTTTTCCTTAATTTACCAAACTAACTAGAATGCTTCCAATCTCAGTGGATGAGAGCTACCATGTTAAATATCTTTTTCGTTTCACCAAGCAGCTGTTCATTTCCTACTGCCTTCCTATGACCCAACAGCTGGCCTGCAATCAGGCATAGCTTCCTACCCTTTCTCAAAAGTTATCTGGAGGTATAATTAACTCAAATACACATAAATGCTACCTGCCAATATACCTGACAGTCTCCCAGTTTGCTTTTTTATTTTCTTCTGTCACTAGTTGAGTTAGTCTTAGAAATATCTTCAATTAAATCAAGACAATATTAGGAAAATGGCTCATGCACCATTAACATTTCACTTATTCATAAGAACCCTAGTTAATAGTCAAGTGCTATATTTAATTCAGCTTCTTTGGATTAGTAACTATTATGTGACAGTAAACAAACAGATGGATATAGGAGTCCAGTTTGTCTCTTCTATGCTACTCCAGAAGGCTTGACATCACTCACTTTGAAAATAATTCTACTGAAACTTAGGATTACACACCTCTAGGAAATGGTTTTAACAAGTAATGGTGAAAAAGCCTGTACACAATAACAAAATACCAAGTTTTACAAAAGATAAAACAAAACTAGTAATGGTAACAAAGGCATCAGTAAAAATAATCAATATGTTATCTTGTCATATTTAGAAAAGATCAAACTTCATCTTTATATGAGCACTATACATCTGCAACTACTGGTTAAGCAAAAATAGCTTTCTTTAAAAGGACCTTTAAATGCAGTTTTATCAGTCTACTTTGCATAGGCTGAGGGATTAGATTTCCCTTAGCCTGACTAAGAACACTGCTGTAGTCATACATTCTTCTAATAGTAATTATGTCTTCCTTTGACTAATTTCAGCACCTATTTTAGCTCAACCCTCATTGCTCACACCAACTTTCTGAGGATAAGATTTCTCTAGACTATGCAGCAGATGGAGCAAGAGTTTCATTGTGAAGTGCTTTCATAAATTTTCTTTGTTCATGTGCATCTTATGCCCATCACTGGAAGAAAGAACTCCAAAAGCAACCAGTCTTGTTCATTTAGTATCAAAATAAAAACCAACAAATTTTAAAAAGACATTATACATATGTATGCCTACTAAAGACTGCTCAGGACAGTATTATTAATATTTCCTGTACACATTTCATTGTATTGAATGATTAAAATTGCTATTTCTTCTGGAGTCTGATCTTAAGGAGAAAATACTATTTTAGTCCTCCAGTAAGTAAAGATATATATTCCTGGGTTTTGTTTTTTTAACCACTAGTAGGCTGTCCTTGCTGTAATAATGGCAGGGGGAAGAAAATCTGATTACTGTTGGGAAAAAAATTACTAAATAAAACCCCAAATGCTTTAAAGAATTATATTACCTTGAATCAATAGTATTATCTGGAATAGAGATATGAGTAAATACATTACACGTGTAATCCATTTGTGGAAAACAACCATATCCTCTGTGTAGCATTTCACAAGCTAAGGTAATTTTTTAAGGCAAAAGTAAGACTCTTTTTAACATCAGATTCTCTGAATTTCTGAGCTGTCTCTGCTTATTTTAAGTAATGACAGAAACATCTAAGAAAGAGAAAGATACTTGCACACAACTGAAGCCAAGAATGCACTCTGAAAAGGAATTTCAGACATTTACCGTTTAGCACAAGTAAGTAATTCGCACTACTGCTACACATTCTGCAGTACATCCTACATTCCACTTCTTCAACTCTGCAGTTCTCACCCATTAAAATCCTTGAGTATCTGAGCGTATCAAAAAAATCTCTAAAAGAACATTATAAAATTCCTAAGTAATCATTATAAAGCTTTGATTACTGTCTGATGTTATCTGAGAGAAGAAAGCACAGTAACTCTAGTAGGGTGGAGGGAAGGAAATGTGGAGAGAGGAAAATATGGTTTAACTGATGAGTATTTCAAGTTGTAACAATGCTTTTAGCTAATACTTCAAAAGGAGCCCCCAAAACAGAAAAGTCCTCCCAATCAACCCACAGCAAAGCATTTTTTCACTCCCTTTAGCTTTACAATTCAGATTATTCCCATATTAAAATGCTCCTTGGGATTCATACAGAAGGGTATTACTTGAAGGATAAACAGGAGCTACAACTACATAGCTTTTGTAAAGCTTTGTATTGGATTTGCTTATGTCATTGAATGAGCCAAACTGGAAAAGGTCCCAGAAAGAGTGAGAAGCATAAGGAAGCTGGCAATGAGTACACCAGGCTCAAGCACAAAAGCACGTTAGTTAGCAAAATGGGGGACAGAACAAGGTGGGAGGAGCAAGAATGTGATATATAACAAATTGCAGGTTTTAAATGTCCAGCAAATCACAGAATCGTGGAATCAACCAGGTTGAAAATACCTCTGAGATCATCAAGTTCAATCCATGACCCAACACCACCCTCTCAACTAGACCATGGTGCTAAGTGCCACATCCAGTCTTTTCTTAAATACGTCCAGGGATGGTGACTCCATCACCTCCCTGGGCAGCCCATTCCAATGTCTGATCACTCTCTGTACAGAATTTCTATCTAATGTCTAACCTAAACGTCCCCTGGCACAGCCTAAATGGCCCCAGTTCCCTCAGAAATGAGTCCACATAGGCTGTTAGAAACTCAGAAAGATGGATATTGGGGAAATGCATATGGATAAAGCTGCTGTGATGGCAGGTTATAAACTAGCACCAGGTTTAAAACAAAACTGGTCAAATATTTGAGGGACTAAAGATAAATTATCTAAGTGATAACCCTTAACATTAAGATTACAAATAAAAGGTCTTTTTCCCCTTGTAGATAAGTAAAAGACGTTTTACTTTATTTTTCTATTACTTGCTTCTTGAGTATTGGGTTGAGATAAGAAAGATAAGAACCAACACTGGGGAAAGGAGGAAGCCAGGAGGAAAGCTTCCAGGAGAGCTGAAAATAGCTCCGTACCACAGTGACTAAGGCTGAGCCTCTGCTTACAAAAAGGTGTGTGTTTTACAGCACCATGAGTAAGGCGTGGGCCCTCCTACAGGACCACAGCAGAGGCTCTACAGGTTTTACCACAAGGCTCGCCTTGGGCAGAGCCTTTACAGCAAGCCCTGCTAGAGCCTAATCTATCCAAATCTAATCTGTTTTCTTCAACCACATCTGTCTAATGAAAGATATCACTTCTCTCTAACAACCTTGCCTAATTTTGTCTCTGCTTGAGATTTTAAAAGTTATCATGCACTACTATTACTTTATAATATAGAAACAATTAGACTTTGTCACCAGTAGTATTATTATCATTATCTGCTCTTGCAAAAGACTGCCACGGGCTATCCAGTAACTCTCTATGCTTAGCTACATGAACATCAATGTACTACACAAGTGCTTTCACCAGAGGTGAGGTTCTGTCTTGTTATTCAAGCTAGCCATATCACAGCTGTGTATGTTTAAAATACAGCTCTGCAGCACAGCTGGGCAAAGGTCCTTATCCTGAATCAATTAAAATATATATTAAGTTTGGACATCATTCTCTGATCTGATTAACATTCTGCTACTTTCGTGAATTCTAAAGGTGTTTAAACATAAACCAGGATTATTATTCTGCTTATTACCAACACATCACCAAGGTCACATTGAACAAGGCAGAGGCTGAAGTTGTGAACCTGTTTCATTCTGACCTCAGTAAAACTCCAGCACATGTAACAATCCTCCCCTTGGAAATCATTACACCTCTGAACACACATATCAATGTGTGGGCATTCAATGCTTTTTTAGATTCGGTATACACCTTGGAAATTAAAACAATGACTCTGGCTAAGGCTGACTATAGCCAAGAGTCCTCTTTCTGCTATATTGTCAGGCTTTTGAAGAACACAAGTGTGAAGAAAAACAACCTCTTTTGGTCAACACACGTTGCATTGCTGCATTTTAAATGTATGCTTATATAATAATCTTACATTTTTATAAAACATTGCTAACTTGAAATAGTTTGCACAGAAAGGGACAGGAGTCATTGGCACTGAGCACTTAGATCTTGAACAGCTCTGCAGGAGCCTTTACAAAAGTCATCTTGATTGTAAGGCACACTCATGCTCACCAAAGGAGTGGAATGCAGACCACTTCTCATTTTGACACCCACAATCTACACCTCAAGTGTCCCAAAAGCCCAGGAACAGTAAGATAAAAGAAGGAAAGTTACTTCTTCCTGAATCCACATACAACAAACAGCAGAACAGGAAAACTTGATAAACTCACGGACAACACATTCATTCCAGCAAAAGAGCCGGTTTTCCACAGAGATTTAAGCAATGTCAGGTGTCTGTCCATCAGCTGTCCTGATAAGACGGAGAACTTCAGAATAACATAATGATGTTTCATTCTACAGAGATGCCCAATAAACCTGCACTTTTGGGTTTCACATAAATACACTCTATTGATCAATCGTTACAGACTAAGCTGTGGCACTGCTCCTTGAGCATGTCTGGCGCACTGCTTTAAAGGTTAACTGTGGCCCAGCTGAATTTAACTGTGCAGGCACCTTACTACAGCTGTGAACGTATGTCTTGCAGCATATTGCTGGTTTTCTTTGAAAG
This sequence comes from Cephalopterus ornatus, assembly GCA_013396775.1. Taxonomy (NCBI): domain Eukaryota; kingdom Metazoa; phylum Chordata; class Aves; order Passeriformes; family Cotingidae; genus Cephalopterus; species Cephalopterus ornatus. The sequence goes on along the minus strand of VZRE01015663.1, from coordinate 6,788 downwards.
CATACAAAAAGAAATCCCTGATAAAAAATGCTTACCTTTAAAAACAAACAAACACAACAAAAAAAAACAAACAACAAACCACCACCAAAATAACAAAACAACCAAAAAAAAAAAAACCAGTAAACTTTTTTTTCAATTGCCATCTCAGGTCAAAAAAAAAAAGCAGAATTATGATAAGCACAGAGAGCTATTTTCTAATGCTTTTGCCTTCAACTATTTTACCATGACAGCTATAGCATGTTTGGTGACTACTCCGGACACTAAAGTTGAAACAGTCACAGGGAAACGTATCTTAAACAAGGGCCATCTTATCCCCTTGGAATTTTTAACTTTAGATTCACCAGGATGCTCAAGAAAACTATCTAAGCTGCATCATCACATACAGCTATGAACTCTTAAACTGACCTTGAGAGATCTCAGCAATCCTTTGATTTTGCTATTTTACAGAAAAACAAAGATGATTCATTCTTACATGAAATACAACTGGCCCAATTTAAAGCTCAGCTTAGCACAGAGCACACACAAAAAAAGAGCTAATTTAGAATGAGAAAGAAGTAGAGAAAATGCTAACAATTAAACAGGCTTGGTAGCTGATGTGGAGAAAGAGCTTCTTATTAAAACTCAGATTGAGTTGCATTATATTCATTACACTGAACAATGCGAACATTTTGGTGAAACTTTCCTGTTTTCATGGCTGTTTTCACAAATAGTCAACCGTGGAGAACATTTCTAGAGCAGAGCAAACATTCAATAATCAAGACTCAGAAAAAACTGTCAAGTCCAAAAAGAATTTTTTTGGCTATTCTGAAGTTCCAGAAAGATTAAAAAACACAGCAACAAACCAAACCACAAGAAGCAAGTATTCAATTTATAACAACAACAACAAAATAGATTGTGTCATGACCACAACATAAATAAGCTAAGTTTGAAACTTGTCACTGTCTGCAGCAGCTTACAAGCAGTATGTTTAACCTGGAGAGCAGCATAGAGTGTAAATGTGCATTTTTAAATAAAAGAAAGGCTGAAGCTACTAAAAAATAAGAACTAAACAGAAGTGGTAAAATGCTTTCTCTCCAATATTGCAACATATGAAAAGTTTGCTCAAACTCTAAAAGTTGTGAGTAGGCCAACCTGTAGAAACCTGTCTCAGGGTTTTAATTGCACCGTAGATTTACAGCTCCACATTAATAGTAAAATCATCTCTCCTTCTAATAGGATAGTTTCTCAATGAATCTGCTCTACTGGAAAACTCTTTAAAGCTCTCTCAAGCATCAGTAAGATATAAAGGCCAGGTCTTCACCTGTACTAAATTCTGAGAACAAGAAAAAAAGTCTGCAGGTGCAAATACAAGTCACTGATTGAGAACACAATTTCACAGAAATCACTGTATCTGTGCTTAAAAAAAAATGAAGTTAATCCTTTTTCTGTGATTAAACTATTGAGGTCAATTAGAAGTTTGCAGAAGCTTCCTCTGCTAAGCAACAGCAATTGTGATGGTAGAAACTTAACACATTGGTAGTGGAAACATTAATTTGTAAATATAACTGGGTGCTATGGGGAAAAAATCATGCCTTTGCTGGTGATTAAAACACTAAGTGTAGAGTCAAATTTTTTTAAAAAATTTGTATTAATATAGACAGTTAGTCCATATGATCAAGAAAAATATGCCCCGCTGACAAGTCTCCCTAGAACATAACCTCCTTGTTCTAGTTCAGTGTTTAACTCCACTGACCATAGAAGTACAGTTTTCAGAACGCCAACCACAAACAATCTAACTTTATGTTTACCTACGAATCTCAAAAGCCCCATGAAGTATGAAATGAAACAAATACTGCAAGCAAACAGCATTAACTCTTTCTGAACTTTAACCCTGTATACTTTCATGATGCCTAGAAAGAACACTGAAGCATGAAGCTACATTTTCACTCCTTTGTACCAAAATATTTTTCTTTACATAAGGAAAACGAAACTAAACACCTGTGTCACCTGTCCAATTGCTTTTTCTGATCCACACAGAAGGTTCACTTCAAAATGGATAACATACTTTATAACAAAATGAGCCTTGCTCTCTCTGTGCATGATGCTCTAGCTAAATGTGTGTTTTCAACCCCCAACCTAGGAGCTTGCTCCAGATGTGAAGCAAATCAACAAAAACAAAGTCTGCAGAGAGGAAACACAAACCCTCAAAATAAGATTAGGAGAACATACCCCGTTCAAACAAACATACAGCCATTTTGCTATTTTATGATCAAGGAAAACAATCTTGCAGGGAAAAAACGCAGGCATTCTTCACTTTGCTCAAGCCCATCTCCTGTGGATAAGAGAGATACAGCTGTACTCTTGAACCCATAAGGCTTGGAAACTAGGCCATTCTTCTGCTTAAGGCACTGAAGGAAAGAATTCTTGTCAGATACTTTCTCCCACGCCCCCTCTGTCCAAATCAAAACCATGTGTTCTTATTGTGCAAAAGCAAATCCAGAAGGGAAAAAAAAAAAAAAACCAGAAAGAAATTAAACATGGTATAATCATTATCATCCCAACTTGACCACTTCACTCTATCCTCTTATCTCTTGCCCTGTTCAATTTTTTTCTCTTTAAAATGCAGCTGTCTAGTAGCCTCCCCTATCAGAAAGGCATCCTTAACCACACCCACTTTAGCTGGCATCTGAGACATCACCCTTCCCTCGCTAGCCCACAAATGGGTGTGCATGTGCCAAAATGATAATTACTTGTATGATAATGAAGCAAATCACATGACCACAGGTCACTGTTTTATCCTTCCTTAAAACTCCCGCTGCTGTGACATCTCTTAATCATTCTCATATAGCACTGGCTAGGTAAGACAAACCACAATTCCCACATTCCTCCTTGACACTGGCCAGTGTTATCATCCAGGACTCCTGACTTGTTTGTTCCTTCTTCCACCATAAAAGTGCCAGATTGCTCCAGCAGAATTAAACAACTTTGATGCCTCTGAAAAGTACAAAACAAAATAATACCTTAAAATTTAGCTAGATGGGTGAGACCACAACAAAAATAAACAGTAATACCCTCAAAGGTAACAGTAATACCTTCAAAAAATTAAATTACACTTACCATAGAGGAAAAAAAAAAGTATTCTTATGCCAGACTAAACAGGTCCTTAAGTCAGAAAAAAAGCAAACTACAGCATTCTCATTTTTATTAATTTTATTAAAAGTACTATACAGCAAGTAGTGCAGAGCTAACTGTTGAATCTCTGAGTATTTTCTTAGACAGAGCTCCCCCAAAACATGTAGGAGAATATATTACTGATGCATTTCTTTTCTTTTACCTTAATTCAGGAAAACCATTCCCCAATTTAATGCCACAATACAACACACCATGAAGGCAAAAACATAGAAGCTCCTCTCTCTGCAATCAATAGCAACTCAAAGAAAACAAGAGATACTCTAACTCAAAGTTTTTGATTCCTGCCCTTTTCGCTTGCCAGCGACAGCAGAGAAGGGAAGCTCAGTTCACCCAAACTAACCCCAACTGCAAGTGTTTCAATGCACTGACACATTACCCGTCACAGCCTACGTAAAATGTATCAAGAGGAAGCCGTAAATAGTTACATGTACAAAATCAAAACACGGGGAAATTATTACTTTGAACACCACTCCTACCCCTCATTCGAAAAAACAAATCCAGTAATAGGCATGAAAATACAGTACAGCCTCCACCCATTAATTTCCCCAAGTTTCCCAATAAACTGTTCAGTGAGATTAAGTGTTTGACAATCATAATCTACTTATTTTCCTTAAACACAGCTTTCATGAAAGAGAAATAACATTTCCAGTGAAAAGTATTTATGGACATATGCTGGAGAAGCTAAACACAGCACTGGGAGATGTCAGGAATAGCAAAAAGGCAAAAAAAAAGACAAAGGGTGTGAATCTGCACAAGGCAGACCTCTCAGTTACACACACACTGCTCCACCACCCCTGGCTCCCTCCACCTGTTGTGTGCCCATTGTTGATAGTTCCTGTACTTTTTACTCCAGCTTTCTGATAAGACTTTATCAAGGAATATGCTGCATGATCTTATCCCTTCTAGACTATTTTCAAAGGGCACTGTGGGATAAAAGGCACAAAGAATTATGGAAATATGCAAGTTTTTCACCCATCCCATCAGGAACTCCTGTAATTCCTCAAGAAATGTATATTATGATAGGTGCTATATCCAATTATTATATTATTTTTCAAAGGACGTAACAGATGCTTGCACACTCACTGAGAAAAAGACACATTAAAGTTTTATTTATTTTCTATTTTAAAGTACTGAAAGCAGTAGCCAAGAGACAGGGGGGATGGTGGTGGTGGCAGGGTAGTTCCCCGTGATTTCATGCAACAACCTCACACCACGTGCAAAGCACAGCTGGACGGGTATGTAGGCTTGTACTCAGAACCATCAATCAGCTCTCTCTGGGATACAGAGCTACAGTCTGTCCCTTGGGAGTCACACAATGGAGCCACACTGCCAAGATGGCCACATGCATGAGAGGGAAGAAAAGAGTCTCTCCTGAAGATCACCACTAGCTGCAGAACTTGGGAGAGCTTTGCTAATATGCATACTTGAGGATTAGAAATATGCACTACAAAGATGGAGGCCAAAACCTGCTTCTTAACTCCTCATTCTTTCCAATTACTTCTTCCTTTTCTTGCAACTTCTCACTGACTCAGTTACCCAGAGATTACTAGCTCGACTTTGTACGTCAAGACCCATCAGCGTAAACAGTTCCCCAGTCCATTAGTGTTTATTAGCAGAAGGAAGCACATTAAAAGTAAATTAAGAGTCTCACCCTCACAGAACTCACCCTCACAGAATCCATTTTAAATCAAGGAATGCTGCTGATCAGGAAGTCAGCAACAGACCACCTCCTCCATCCTACATTTGCCACTTTAGCAAAAGTCAGGGACACCACGGGCAGCAGGGACAGCCTCCTGAGGCTGCCTGACGGGCAGACCTCGAGGTCTCTGCTCCAAAACCCAGCAGACGCCACACTAATGACAGCACTAGAATTACTTTGTGCAGATTTAGGAACTTACTACTGCACAGCTCTTTGCTGTTTATCTGGCTGGAGGATTATATTCATTAGTATTAGGTTGCAGACTTACACCAAGGTTTTCAGAAGCAAACGTGCAATTTTGAGTATTCTGATACCCTGTTCAAACGTGGGGTTTTTTTAGATACCCAATGCACTCCCTGAGATTGTACAATAAAAAATAACACTATTCCATAAGTGTCAAAATTGAGCACTTACAAGTAGCATATCTTTTAAATGAACTACTAACATTTTAATTGAAGTTTTCATTCTATAAAAAATTATGACATTTGAGAATATTTCCATTTGCCTTGTGTAAATATTGCAAATCTTATGCACTGGATAAGTGGATATATGGATTACTGGATATATGCCTATATATACATATATATCCCTTCCTGTCATCTCTCTCTCATCCATATTCCCATATACATTTGAAATGGAGACTCATGAGGAACATGTATCACACAAACCTGGGCTTTATAATTTAATTAAATCAAAGTTTTCATCTCAAGGACTTACTTTCGTTGTCACAATAACACAGAACTCATCATGAAGAGTAAGGACAGACCAAATACATCTGTTTGCTTTAACTAGTAATAATGCTGATATTGCTGTGTCAATTAAACTTCCACTGAGCGACTGATACTAAAAGCTCATTATAATAATTCACCAAGCTAGGGTTTCACTTCAGCCATATTACCTCATTTCTGTTACCTCTGTCTTCCAAATCCTCTTCTCATATTTACTTTTCATTTTACATCAGCCAAGAACCTATTCAGAAGACACTATTACTTGGGCTTGTACAGTAACAAACCTTATAAGCTCCTACTGTTGACCAGAACCTCTGTAGATTGATTTGATACAAACAAGCATCTTCTTCGACCCATTTCAGCCCACTAGGCCATCTTTTTTCATTTCCTACCAATCACTTTCCACCCAAGTAGAAGGTGGGTATAACTCCTTTTTCCCTCCTTCTGCCACCTTCCCAAAGTGATACCTAACGCTTTGCAAACATAGCACTTTTAACACTGGTCCCCTCACCCAAGAGGAAAATGTCACACCTCCCACACTACCACCTATTTAAATAATCACCACTGATGGACAGGACGAGACAGGGTCCAGCATTCCTCAGGTACACCGTCTATCGTAGCCAAGACTGGTTGTTTTCTACGGAAGACCACCACAGCAGAGAACACCACCGTGCTCCCGCTCCACCGAGCACGGGCGGAGCAGAGGAGAGCGCAAAGACGTTTAAACAGAGCACAAAGGAAGACACAACGAACTCGGGAGGAACCAAGGACCCGACCACAGCCTCTCTGAGAGGCAACACAAAGCAAAACAGAGGAAGGAATACAGCAACACCAGGGACCGTCTTGGAGGCGCAAAGTGAACAAAGAGCAAGTACCGCTGAACCCCAGAAAGCGAGACAGGGCCAAGCGCCGGGCGGTCTGACAGCCCACAAGTGGATATCCCGGCCCAGCCGCGGAGGTGCCCGCTGCGGGGGACGCCCTAAGGCGGGGCTGCCGCCCGCGGGGGCTACAGGCCTCTGCCTGGTGGGGGCCCGTGTGCGCCGACAGCCGAGGACATATAAGGGCAGCCCGGCCCGGCCCGGCCCGGCCGCGCTGGAAGGGGCTGCGGGAGCGCTCCCTGCGGGAGGCCCAGGGCCGCGGGGCGCTGGGGCGACGTGGAGCGCCGTGGGCTGGACCCGCCCCGGCAGCGC